>JAVJAQ010000757.1:915303-1062803 GCA_032362365.1 Zygogramma bicolorata
CCCATTATTTTTCAATCAAGCATGATGTGCATGCTCTGCATTTGACGTTTGTCAAATGCAAATGTTGTTTGTTCAGCAAGCGGTCTAAGGCGCGAGATTATATTCACAAGTTGGAAGAGATATGAGTTCGATTCGGGCCTCGGGAATTCTTTTTTTTTATTTATGATCTTCACTTCATTTCTCATCGTTTTATTTCTCGAAGTGATACTATTACTCACAATTTTGTAGAATTTTTCAAAGAAATGCGTTTAATTGGTATTATTGTGTGCAATATAAATATAAATATAATCTTTGTAGTTCCTCACTTTCTCTCATTTAATGATTATCAATACATTCGCATCAACCTTCGGCTTGTTTCGTATCCCGGTTGATGCTCGTGTATTAATAACCATCATTACATGATCGTTGCATAATATACTATTCCGCACTAGTGCGGAAAGTACTTTCCGCACGGCTGTCAATAAGCCGTCAAACTTGTGAATCCTGTAAAATTTGAAGATGCATTTATCAATTGCTCTTCCCTATCGTTATCATTCATATAAAAACTGGACTGATAGGTAACTAATTATAAAAAAATGAAGAGAAGAAAAAGAGGTATTTTCAAATAAACCTTAGTTAAATATTTCCTCATTTCACTATAAATGATAAAGCAAATTCATGTGCACTTTTTATAGAAACCATATTCAAGCATAGACTGACATATGGAAACTTGATATTAGTCAGGCAATTCAATATACTAATTCTGTATTTATAGTTCAAACAACAATGTCTACATTTTTACTCTATTCAAACCTGTTGCTAAGAACAGAAGGATTGAAATACAAATCGACTGAGAAAATCAAATCCAAATTCAAATTTTTGGTCAATAATGAAATTAGGGATTGATTAATCAAAAAATAATACTGTTGTTACAAAAATCGAAATATCGAATATGAATTGAGTAAAAAAAAATTAAAGAACGAAATAAATGAAATAATATTGTGATAAGAAAATTGAGGTATTGAATATGAAATACCAGTCGAAAAATGTGAATAAAGAAATTGAAGGAAATATTATGAAAAAATGTTGATACCAAGTTTCAAGTTGAGTGTACTCACGACGTTTCGATTGCTGGTATCCGCAATCGTCTTCGGGTGATGACTGAAGATATTTCGAGGTGTGGTCGGTTAAAAATACCCCCGAAGGAGGCGAGCGGGTGCTACTACTAGAAGTGTGCTGATCGATCTTCAGCAGGAAATCGATGTAATCTCGCGTCAATACAATATATTCGGTATCTTGTTTTTTTGGAACAACTTTTTTTTGATCAATCAATCCTCAATTTCATCATTGCCAAAGAAAATTGTTTTTGATTTTCTCACTTGATTTGTATTTTTATCGTTTCGTTCTTAGCAATAGCGTCAATAATATAGTCCCAACCATTATCATTCAACAAGGAACATTGTTAACCACATTCCAGCAAACCTAAAAACTAATTATCTATAAAAATAGGAAAGAGAATGAAATTTGACGTCGAAAATTGAACCCACAAACTTGCAGTTATATTTCCGGATACTCTACCAACTGAAATGATTAAGATTTGAATTAACGTTATCAGAGATTATGTACTTATAACTCGTAGGTCAATTTACATTATTCTAATTATGATATTTCTTGTATTTTCATTTGGAGGGAAGTTTTTCCTAAAGCTTACAAACTTCAAAAATTCAAAGTTGATGTTAATTCGTATCTCCTGTGCATTGATTCACTCGGTGTTCTTTGTACATGACAGGACCTCCCTTTCGTGTGAATCTGTATATAAAAAAAAGATTGAAGTCACAAACAGAAGTACACGTCTCAAAGTCTCATTCAATCCAGTCCCATAACTCTTCACAAGATCCCATTTTCCTCAAGGGAATATTTTCATTGACGAAAAGAAAGTGAACACCGCTCCTGTTGAAATTAGAAGCTGAGATTCAGCTGGTGGGCAATTACAAAGTAACGAATCTCGCACAAAAAGGCGAACGGATTCGAAATCCGAGTGTAGATCCAAATGAAATGCGAGTAAAGAAAGTCCCCCGAGAAATTAGATGCTCTTGTATAAGGTTAACCCCACGTTACACGCTTTCAAATTTGAATTTGTTTACCCTCCAAGATATTTTCAGTCATCATTTCATTGCGGCTTCAGGAGGTATTTTAATTCGTTTACTTTTGATGGGAGAATATCGATGTTTTCCCAATTTGAGAGGGAAGAACTCCAATTTCGCTTTGCTGTTGAAACACTTCGGTAACTAGTTCGGGAGAAATGAGTTATAAACCTGGAAGGATGGAAGCATTGGCTTTACTGTTCGTAGCGCCCTAGGGAAAACGAATCTCGTATCGTAGACAAACAAGCAAATACTACGATGTGAACAACAATTGCAATACAGAGTGTTTCAACTGAAAGTATTCACCCAGTTTTTTTTTGTTTGTTTTATCAAAGCAACAATGTTCAGACAGGTAGAGTTTGATAGTGATGACACATGTTGAACATATCCTTCATCATATGCATTCAACTACATAGCGAGAAGATATCACTACCCAGAAATTTCAAATGAAGGGTAGGGTTACAAAATAATGTTTCTAATTATTGCGAAATTGGCGTCAAGAATATTTACCCAATGATTCTGGTATTGATGAAAAATGAAAATTTTTCGCGTTTTGCTAACAAGGTTAGCATCTTCAGCAGAAGAAAATTGATACTATGTCTGAAGACTAGGTTCAGCTGTTTATATACCCGAATTTTTTTGTCCGATACCTTCCTACCAAAGCATCAGCGTTGGTAGGGGCTTGATACTATGAAAATTTTTTATTTTTAATTATTGGAAGTCACCAACTTTATGTTGATGATGGTACTGTCTTGTACTGACGAGTGGCCAAATAGCCCGAGACCGGTCTGCAAGTGTGTCCGTCCCTATAATTATCAATCAAATCCTTCATTTCCATTGCCAAAAGCGAATGCAGAAATCTCTTCCGTGAAGAAACCTGCACTGGCACCGGTCCGTTATAATTTAATGCCCTTCGTGGTATTAGCCAGGGGAGTAGTTGTTTTCTGACAGGTGCCAGCCAAAACCTACTATGTAGGTAGATTCGATATTGGCCTGAACGAATTGTTCGAAAGATGATTCAATTTAACGCCTGTCTTCAAGTATGCCCATCGACTATTTCGAATGGTTTTTTAAATTTACATTCCCTAATCATCTTATCAAATGTTTCTGGGTTGGAACCGTATACTTCAGCTACGTACCTCATAACTCTTCTTTAATTGTCGTAGGTTATAGGTTATTATTAATCTATGGACGAGAAGTTGCAGTGCTGCCATTTTATGTTGTAGACGATGATTCGAGTCGTTGGGAATGTATATGAAAGTGTTCGTGTCTGTCCTGTGAATGTCAAATTCTATTTCATCATGTTCGTTCCTTATGACCAATACATCTATAAATGGCAAATTTTGTTCTTTTTCTACTTCAGTGAATTTTCCACTCTCACACCTGTTGTTCAGTGCTGAAAGGACATTCTCAATTTCGTTTATCCTTTTATCCACTACAGTGAATATATCATCAACATATCTGGTCCAGATCTTAGGGAAATAACTGAGTTCTGTTCTAGATCCGTCCCAAACCTACACATGAACAGGTTCGCTATAGGTTACCCATGGCTGTTTCTTCATGCTGTACGTAATAGGAGCAATTATATTGAAAAAAATATCTCTTCAACACTGTCATTTGCCAAGTTATTCGATTTCAGAAGCTCCTCCGAATAGGTACTCTAGAGGTTCTGGTATCGGGACGCTTGAAAATAAAGAACTTACATCGAATTATACCAATACTTAGCCCTCCACTGATTCAATATCTTCTCTTTTTCTCTAGGAATTATTTTGAATTTCCAACACTCGCATCGGTTGGACCGATAGGAAGATTTTCGAATTCTTTCGTCAACTAATTAGCAATATTATATGAAGGCAAATTGATTACTGCCCAACGCGCTCTAGACAATGACCACAAAATTGTTAAAAGCAATCTGAAACTGATCAAGAATTTTCGTTACACAAGGCTACTAGATGCATGTGGAAATCTAGAAGTAGCAAAATGTGAAAACATTATGAATGGTTACAAGGGACCCATCCTTTTCAGCCCGCTTTTTAGGCTATTATGGAGGAATTATTCAGAGTAATAAGTTTTAACAGACGAAGTCCATATCGAACCGGAAAGCTTTAGTTATATAACCAGCCAACCATAGTCTTCAGATTCAGTATCAATTTTGCGAAGGAGAATTCATCTGCCTTATCCACTCTATAGAATTTTTTTGAAGGAAATGAGGTATCCCTAATGCCAGATGTGGTTGCATATATCATTGTTCACTCTGAAGACCTATACAGAAGCTTCAAGAAGTATTTCTCTGAAGAGTATTCAAACGTGGACTGGATCAGAAATTCTCTTACGGGAATCTCACCAAACGGATTGACAATAAGAGAAAGTTTTATAGATCTCACAGAAGATACTTTCATGGAAGATTACTTCAAAGAGAAATATGTAATTAACGTTTGGTTCGGATGTAAAACCAAGCACCATTTGATCTTCCCGCAACCTCTGCTATTTTTGATGCCATTTGTTACGAGTTAATAGTGTGTTAGAGTGGATTTTCTGAAGTCTTGTGCATGAAAAATAAACAAAGAAGCAGAATAAGTGTTGAAGATGAAGATGAGTACCATTACTCCCGATGTTGATATTTCAATCATAGGCAAACAACATCAATTATGGCACTAAAAACTATAATAAAAGTATGATTATTAACTTTTGGCTTAGTTTCTACAATTTTTTTCATTTGTATGTTGCTCCATTTGAAAAGTAAGGGCTGGTCCTACCCTCCTTGACAAAAGTAATTACGTTCATCTACACCCGTACTCTAATAATACACTTATATGCCCACAACCCGTTTTATAATGAAATCCATTACAATACAGATTTTCATTACGATACAGATTTTCAACCAACAGGAACCCATTATTTTTCAATCAAGCATGATGTGCAAGCTTTGGGTTTCGACGTTTGTCAAGTCAAAATCAGTAGGTATTGAATTTTTGGAGAATTTAGTCAATTTTCGATAATCGTATGAAAATGTCTTATAGCAGTGGTATAGAAGAATCACCAGCGACCCTCCACAGATGTCTTAGACGAGAAAAAAATACAATCAGAAGGATTATATGTTTCATTGCTACACATATGTTTTCATTTTCAACCAAATTATATGAGCTCTCATGTCCGAGTGGGCAATGGCGCCGGCAATGTTCAGTTACGTCCGGGCTCAATTCCTGACCTCGGCAGAATTTTTTTTTATTTTGTTTTTCTTTTCATTTCTCATTGTTGTATTATCCGTGGTTATACCATCAATTATAATTTTGTAGAATTTTTCAAAGGAATACGATTGATTACCTACTATTATTGTGTTCAATATAAATACCTGATAGTATAATATTTTCAGTTCTTTATTATTTATTGGGTGTAGATAAAATAGCGTATGCAACTCTCATGTAATGGTTATCACACGATCGTTGCATAAATATTACGACCGATTTTTTCAATGAACGTGGTTTCAGATATTTCGTCTGTTTCATTTTGAATGGTGACCCCTGTATTACTCACAAAGTAAGCCAATGTTTCCCAAATGGTGAACCAATATTGGCCCAATATATGCCCGCTACTCAGGCTGGGAAATTTCAGAAGGTGCACCTGTCTTCGTTGATACTTCGGAGATGAAATGAGATACACGACCCACCGGACTCACCATCATTTACGTCGACTACACAGCGTACATCGAGAAATCAAGGAGGCTAAGTGACAGCATAATAACTCGTCCTGAATACGATTTGGATTCTGAATGAAGTACGTCCGATGGAAACAAAAAGAATGCCAATTATCTCGAGTGGAACGAGTGATCGAAATACAAAATTATAAATTCAGATTTTTTTCTGGGTAATGAGCGGGATTTGCAATGAATGGCACGTACCTTTTAATGATGATTTTGATGATTAATTTCTCCAATGCAGGATGATGAACCGTCACGATGAAAAACTAGAGCCGCTCTACTTATATTTCATAACAATGAAGCGTTACTATCTCATTGCTGAGATAACAAAGAGATGAAGCATTTTTTCTGGTTCGAAGTACCGAAATATGACGTTTCTTACATATCTTAAACCTATCATATTTTTGAACTCTCGAATTCATGAAGGAGAAATGGCGGAGAATTATCTCGAACAGTTTATGTTTGAAAAATGCATAATATTTAGATGGTCGCCTGTGAGTGCTGATTCGCTCAACTGAACCTATATAAACTCTCTCGTGTTATTGTTGGAGATTGCAGGGTATTGGACAAAAATCACAAATTATGTCATTGCTAATATTTCGAGAATTTATTCAGATACCTCTTCTCCGGAGCTGAGGAACATTCCTCCGAAACAACTTGACACTTTGTACGTTTCAAGTCGATCAATATTTTTTTTGTGGTATGGATAGTGCTTTTTGTTTGGTATCTTCCATATTAAATTTGATTCAATTTGAATCAACAAATTGATCAACGAGTTTGTGAATTGAATCTCCATATTTATAAAAATACGATACGTAACTGACAAAATAGTCATTCAATTCATCATTTTTTTGATACTGTTGTTACATATCTGGGCAAATATAGCAATTTGCCCCGAAACGTAAAATAACCTGAAGTTTTTTTTTTTCATTTCCAGAGGAAAGGAAACTCAAAAAATTTATTACAGAAAGAGAATGTCCTTTAACCCTCCGTTAGTCGCGCATGGGACTGGCAGTCCCATGATTTACAATTTTCTCAATTATATCAAAACTCTTATAGCTGCAGCGTCGTAACTTTATGACATCTCACAGTAAACTTCTAGAAGCCAGTTGCCTGAGTTTCAAGCAAAGGGATAGTTTTATTTCTTAGAAAATTTGCAAAGAGTGCGTCAGGTACCTGCTTTGGGACTGATAGTCCCAGCGCGACTGCCTACGACTCATTTTTGTTGCGTACATTGAACAAGCGTCTCAGTACCGTATTTGTAGGCTTCGTTGTTTGTAGGTTATTTTTTCTTGTTCATTTGTTACTGTGCCGTGTCTTTTTGAAATAAAGTGCATAATTATGGACACAAAGCGTTATAATTTTGATAACCCGCCCGCTGACGTGGAAGAATTGAATCGTTTAGCTTTCAACCTGGGACGAGCCGAAGAGCGGTCAAGAGAAAACGTTGCGAACCTTGTTGTAACGAATCTAAAAAGGACGCCAGAACACCTATACATGTCAAAAAGTGTGATACATATATATGTTTCAAAAAACATGTCCAAGTAATATGTAAAAATTGCTTAGAAAATATAACTGAAGAGGAAACAGCTGGTGAATCTGAACAAATCAAACTACAATAAAATATGATGCCATTTATTACCTACTTGCTTTTCTGTTCTCTAAATATTTTCACGTGAATTGTGTAAAAGCGTATCCACAAATACTACTATATATAAGAGGTATAAATGTAAAAAATGATTCATAAACAATAAAAACACTAGTTATGAAACACAATAAAATTATAATGCAATTGCAAATGCAATTTAACTCGCTTTAGTAATAAAGTAATCTACCAAAAACATTTTTAACCAAAATAATTCAAAACCCTTGACATAGTCAGTGGGCATACTTGAAGACTGGCGTTAAATCAAATCATCTTTGGAACAATCTGTTCAGGCCAGTCTCAAATTACCTACACAGTAGGTTTCGGCTGGCACCTGTCAGAAAACAACTACTCCCCTGGCTAATACCACGAAGGGCATTGAATTATATCCGACCAGGTGCCAGTGCAGGTTTCTTCACAGAAGTAAATCCTGCATTTGCTTTCGTCGATACAAATGAAGGAATTGATTTTCAATTATAGGGACGGACACACTTGCAGACCGGTTTCAATGCCCTTCGTGGTATTAGCCAGGGGAGTAGTTGTTTTGTGACAGGTGCCAGCCGAAACCTACTGTGTAGGTAATTTGAGACTGGCCTGAACAGATTGTTCCAAAGATGATTTGATTTAACGCCAGTCTTCAAGTATGCCCACTGACTATGTCAAGTGTTTTTACATTTTCCTCGCAGGAGGAATGGGCGAATTCGGTTTGCTTTTGGAATACCTCGTCCATTGGTAGATGGCGTAACAACTTCGTTGTTTGCATCAACTTTGGCCGGGGCTTGATGCTCTTGTAGGAGTTTGATTTTTAATTATGGGAAATCATCGACTTTTATGTTGATGATGGCACTGCCTTGCCAAATAGCCCGAAACTGGTCTGCAAGTGTGTCCGTCCCTATAATTGAAAATCAATTCCTTCATTTGTATCGACGAAAGCAAATGCAGGATTTACTTCTGTGAAGGAACCTGCACTGGCACCTGGTCGGATATAATTCAATGCCCTTCGTGGTATTAGCCAGGGGAGTAGTTGTTTTCTGACAGGTGCCAGCCGAAACCTACTGTGTAGGTAATTTGAGACTGGCCTGAACAGGTTGTTCCAAAGATGATTTCAAAATAATTCATATGACCAAAAATTAGGCTGCGTTTTTGATATGGGACTGGCAGTCCCAGCGCGACTAACGACGTTACATATGGTGGCGCGCCTAACGGAGGGTTAAAGCAGCATCTTTTCAGGGTAGGTTGAAGTCTTCCCCTCCCAACTTACATGGCTTTTAAGTTTAAATCTTTACTTTTTTCAGATTGTGGTAACAAACCGAGAACTACGAAGTAAAAGATCTCAGTACTTTCTCTGAGACATTATCTTGTGAAAGATGAATGTTTTCTGCATAGTTTTCTGGGTTGTTAATAAGGACTGCAATGGTAGACCCAGAATTCAGCCAATCCAGCTGGATCTAACAGGTTTTTTCCAGATGCTATGTACAAAATTTGAAAATGGTTACTTTTTTTCTTCAATAGACGCCTTGTGCAAATCAGCAAAACAGCATGTTCTTGCAAAAATATGCCAGGTGAACAAGGTTAATAAATTAGTTTGATTCTTGACTGCCACCCAGTTTGCTCAGCCTGAAAAGTATGCATCGATAAAGCATTGACAAACATTTGTTCTGATATGAAATTATCAGCTCTGTTGAGTGGTATACGCCCTTATTCCAAATTATACCTAAGATAATTCTCATCTATATTTCACTTGAAGGCATTGTCTTCGATGTTGTATTCGTTATTTCTCACTTCATAGAAAATAAAAACCTGAAATTGTAATTTCACATCATTTATTTCGATCTCAAATAACGAAGAATTAAGAAACCAAACCAGAATCAATAAAGATACAACCGGAATCTATGGGTAGTCGAGGTTTTTATTTGAATAGTTATCAGTAAAAAGTTGCATTGAATTAATAGAGAACAAAATTTCTTTACAGTCATGTATTTATCTTGATTCTATATTTTGCTGTATCCAGCTGGATTCAGGACAGTATTGCAAAAAGCCAGCTGAATTGAGAATGCTGCTGTATTGCAATACCTAATTGTTGACCTACCACAACTTGAAGAAATCAGAAATTGATATATTAATCCCATCAAGTGTCTTTAGTATACTTACTATCCACAACAATCTAACGACTTCGAAACATCACGACAATCGTGTTTCTATCAACAGCCCCAACAGCACAAACTACCGGATCACACTCACAGGCGTCGTAATATAAAGCTGTAAGCACGTCAACTTCCGGTCTGCGCACGTTTCCACCGGAAGAGAGACTTTCGGTTTATCCTGTCTGTCAACATACTTGAACCTTAACTCCGGGCAGGCGGAAAACGTGATCAGTCAACATAAGTGAATTTTATCCTGCGTCTTCTGGGCCTATAATAACCCGGGCACTCCTCAAATTGCATGCTTGTAACTCAATCCTGTGTTGACACTGAAAATTCAGAACTCAATTAGAGGAGTCAGTCAAGGGTGCTTTGATCTCTGACGAGTATGAAGTGGCCGAATGGAAATGGTGGAAGACAGAAGAGTTTCTTCGCAGGGAGAAAATTAGATCTGGTTTGAGCAGTGGTGGGTTTGAGATTTGTTTCAGTGGAACGCATCAGCTGGACTCATGCAAAATCTCAAGTATTTAGCTCAAAAGCTGATTAATAATCTGTTATGATAACTCAGCATCAATAATAATTGAAGATACTCATCAACATCTAAAATACTTCGATTACAAATAAACCTATATAAAATTGATTCCCACGTAGAAAATCTAATATAAATTCAATTCAACCTCGAATTTTTTTTACAGCAAACTTGAAACAATGGAAATTTTTTGTTTCGTATTCGTTTGATGATTTATTATTATGAATACTTTCAAGAAAATTTGATTCTGTATTGATTTTAGGTTATTTTGATTTGATATATAATTATTCTGTCCCCTAGTATGCTTTCCATTGAATTTTTTCAAGACGTCGTCGAAATAAGGAGCAGATACATTTTCATTCATTTTGTGAATGTAAACTATTTTTTGGTATACTACGAATTGTTCGATATTTAACCATACAAGTTCATCAATCCTTCACTTTATTCGCTAACAACTATCACATCTCAAAATCACTCTCATAGCCCGATATTGTGATACTTGCAGACTGTTGCTAACGGTTTGTCATCAAACCAAGATGCATAAAAACTCAGGTGTGTCGACCTATACTTGACAATTCAACTCATGTATGAAATATCTCATAAGCCGCCGTTATTTTGTATTATGCCAGCGAAAAAAGTCTGTCGTAAGTTTTTCAGCGACAAAACGGAACCTAACTCTTGAAAGCATGGCAACCAGAATTGTGAACAAATCTTTGTCGGCGTCTTTGTCAACTTTTCACTTGCGATGTCAAAAGAGTATATCTGATCTGTGAAAATGAAATAAAAGAATTGTGATTTTAACATTTGTACTCTTAAAAATAAGTAGGACAATAAAAGGAAAGTGTCTGAAGTGAACGGTTTCAACCCAGAGATAGTTGATAGGATAAATAATTAAAAAATGTAAATTCAGGGAATCACTTCGTAAATCTTCGACTTTTCAAAAAGATGGGAGTAATAGAAAGTTTATAGTAATCCCAAATGAACATCAATACACTAGAGGACTTCAACAGATATTCGATAAAGTAAATATGATAGTTGCATATAAAACATTTCATAAATTATAACAGCTTCTTGGTTATCTAAAAGATAATTTGGAAAACACGGAAAAGTTTTGAATTTACGGAATCAGTTTTCAAGATTGCAACAACAAATACATCAGCCAGAGCCGATGAGCTATTAAAATGCATTTCAAGGACGATTTTGCACACATAAAATACGGAGGGGTATAAAAATCCAGTTTCGCCCAACACGCTATAGATAATGACCACAAAACTGGTGAGAGCAATTTGAAACTGATTAGGCACGTGCATATGACACAAGATTACTTGATGCATGGCAGAGTGTATATATATATATATATATATATATATATATATATATATATATCCTCCAGAAGAAGTGTACGATGATACTATCGGACATAAAATTATGGTTCAATCAAAATTCCTTATTTTTCAATCCGGAAAAAACTAAACTCATTCGCTTTCACACCTACCAAAAAGTAAGTACACAACCCAATATTCTTCTAGATAACCAGGTTCTTCATTACAGTGAACAAACCAAGTTTTTGGGACTTTTTATAGATGAGTGCCTAACTTTCAAAGAGCACTGTGAGCACATAGTTTCTAAGTTGAATTCATCTAGTTATTTATTTCGAAATTTGAGAACTATTTTAAATGTATCTCAGTTAATGAGTGTATACTATGCGTATGTTGAATCCCGATTGAAGTATGGAATTTGTTTTTGGGGGTGGTCCACTTTATCCTCGGAAGTGTTCATTGCTCAGAAGCGAGTTATCAGATCCATTTTTGGAAAACCTCTAACCTACTCATGTAAAGATTTGTTTCGGAAATATGAGACACTAACATTACCAAGTCTATACATATATGAACTCTGTGTATATATTTTCAAAAATAGAAATGACTTTGTCAAAGAGAGGGAACACACAATGCAAACAAGACAAAATCATTGTTTGTACAATGATTTTCATAAAAGCAAGTTGGGTTATAGGTTGCCTGATAGCATCGGTACAAGAATATTCAATTCTCTACCATCCAATATGAAAAAGTCGAGTACCGTCCCAAATAGCACAAGTACGTCCAGTGGACGTACTGCATATGTACGGTGAGGATGCATTGTACGTATTTAGGACGTACTTTTGTCTCCGACAGACGTACATAAGACCTCCCTGCGACTTACCGTTTCCGCATAGTCGGTTATCCCAGGTACGTACTTTTCTAGTCCACACAGGACCTGAAATGTACAGAAAGGGGAACTGTTTGGGACATTCCGAAAACGTACATTTTCCATTCTGTATGCGCTATCCCAAGTAGAACAAACATATTTGACCAATATTGGTTCAATATTACGGAAATATCAACCTTATATTGTAGATGATATTAATAGTGGCCACAAAAAAATGTAAACATTCGGCGATAATAGCTCAATATTCGAAAACAACGTAATGATATATCATATGATATCACTTAATGAATCTAAGTTTTCATATTCGGGATTATTCATTTCTTTTTTACCAAATAGTCAAGTTGGAAATTTTACTCATTCACGTGTACTAACCATCTTACCGAATACTTACCTGGAAAAAGACCTGGCTGCTGCGGGGCTTGAACTCTCGACCTTTTCTATGAAGATATTATTGTCGACCACTGTTACGCTCTACGGCACGGAGAGACTTGTTTTTAAGAAGGAGTTGGGTGCTATAGATGTGATGACTTCAAGTTAGTTTTGTTCGAGATAATATTAAAATTTCAGAAAGTTCAGTAGCAATGAAAATATATTCGAAAAAACACTAAAGGATCACTGTCTCATGTGATGGCGGTTTTGGAATATCAAACTTGCTGTGCAAAAAATTCTGTATGTAATTTTCTGGTATTTAAATTCACCACATGTCGATGTTTCAATTTTTCCAAATTTTTTTAGGAATAATTCATTATGAATATTCCATTACCAATATTGATATATGTATGAATACACTAAGTGATCACTCTCAAAATCCCAATACCCCTTGAACCGAAAGGGACCCAATACGTACGTACTTGGGAGGTCCAAACAGTATGTATACATACTAACAGAAATGTAGAAAATGAAAGGAACCCAATCCGTACGTACTTGGGAGGTCCAAACAGTATGTACAAAAAAGTACGTCAACGAGACGTCCAGTTAGTATGTACATACGATTTCCAAAAATGTACGTCATTACTATTATGTCCCGCAAACGTTTCGAAATATACGTATCTGAAAGGGACTCAATATGTACGCACCTGAAAGGTCCAAATAGTACGAACATAGTTCTTCCAAACATGTACGTAAATGATACGTCTGAGCAGTACGTACATGGGATTCACAAAAAAACACGTCATTGGTATGTCCCTAATTCATTCCGAAAAGTACGTACCTGAAGAGGAGTTAATGTAAACGTATCAGGGACACTTAATAAAGTACGTACATAGTACTTCCAAGCATGTACGTTTTTATCACATTCCGATTGGAACGGCACCAAGTATGTACCTACATGGGACGTCTAACCAGTACATATATGGTACATCCGGTAATGTACGTTCTTCGAATGTCTCCTATCCGTCCCGGGACGTATCGACGTAAGTGGGACATAAATGGTTCGTCTTCAGGACGTCGTGTGCTATTTGGGGTTAAGAGTTTTAAATCTAGTTTGAGAAAATTTTTGATTGAAAAATGTTATTATGAAATCAGAGATTTTTTTATTGACAAAAACGCATGAAATGTATTTATTACATATGTGTACATGTAGATATTTTAATCATTTTTCTTTTTTTAGACGTACATCAGTATGTACTACTTATAGTAAGTCAATAGTAACTCTGACTACTCCTATACATGTATCATGTCCGTGAGGAGAATAAATTTATTTATTTATTCATATATATATATATATATATATATATATATATATAATTTGTCTCCGAATTTGTCAACTTTTAAACCAAAGGTTCCAATATCATCGTTTACCCAGTTTCCTCATCGCTCCACATTCTTTGCGAAGCCGGTCCTGTCTCAAAACAACACTAAACGATTCGGAAACCAAGCGATCAGTTAGCTAGCCGCATAAGTTCGCAAACTACCCTCTATTTATATTGGTTAAGAGGCGCAATGCAGTTTAAGATATAAATTAATTTCCAAGCAGATGTAACATGTGTTGCCTAACTCCGAAAAGTTTTGAACGCAATTAACCTTAGACTAACTGGTCCGTCGAATATTCACTGAACAAACTTTCCCGGTTTGGAGATAGCTCTATCATTGGAGGAACTATTGAGTGTCGAAGTTTTCACCAGAGTTTGAGGTTATATTGAACTCTCAAGTGAATTTGATGGTGATTGACATTTTATGGTATCCCAATCAGGAAATGATTTAAGATTATCCCTGAGGATGTCCCTTCATTGAAAAATATCTATCTCTACGGTAGGAATAGGAAATACTTGAAGCTGAAACAAATCTGCAGAAAATTTTACGCGCTGCGTGGCAGTACGCAGAATTTGTTCTTGATGAAACACACTGTGTACTTCCAAAGAGAATGCTTTATAAATTTTCGTTATTCTCGTGGTGAGACTAATTTCAGTTGTAATTGGCGTAATGGAAAAGTTGGTTTTCATTAAATTTTTCCCCAATATATTCGGGGAATTTGTGAATCACCCCGTATCATTTGAAATAGTACATCTTAGTATATTATTTCTTTTTTACTCTGATCGATGTTTCTCTGTGTAACAAATGTCAAGCAGTCTGTGAAAAGGTTTTCATTCAAATTCTTGTTGAACTGAATGAACGAATATAATGGGTTCTGCCACACAGAGCGTAATATTTTTTGCGGATTACGATTTGTTTTATCTCATCTTTTCTTTCCGAAGGCAGACTGTCAAAATTGGTCCAAAAAATATGTCACTGCCGCTCGGTCTAAGGATCAATTCCAATATATTTGGTGTTTCAAGTAGACATTGCACACAAACGAATTTCATGACTCAAAATTTCAAAAACTCTCTACATGTCTGATAAATCAATTGAAAATATCATGAAAAGTTTGCGATTCAGTATCTTCACTCACAACTGGAACAAATAACCGCCATTAGCGTGTCTTCGGTGGTTGACCATATTTTTTTTTATTTCGCACGAGAAGGCGGCTGTCACAATATTTTTCAGAATTAATTTCTTTGTTCTGATCTTATAACAATTGGATTTTCTGAAGTTGAAGTGGTAGTGGTGATGTTGGTATTTATTGAATCTTTACTGTATAAACGCTGCATTTGGAAATCGAAATCAACACAACCTTGCTTGGCTTCAGAACATCTGATTACTTCAATCCCCAACATCATATCGATTTCTGATGATTTTCCTCGTTCAGACGTTCGAGTATACAGTTATTTAAAAATCAGAGATTTCATAATTGCTTCTATACCGTAATATTTTGAATACTATGATGTCGATATTCAAATATCTCTCGTATTTCCCTTTTCAGAATCTCATTAGTTGGTATAGCCAGTTGATAATGATATGTTCAACTTCGATTTGAGCTTGGGTTATTGTGTACTAGATGTCAGAAGCAATACCGTTATTCAAAAATCATTGGCATTTATTCTTATAAATTTCATTCAACAGAATACTTACTGGTATATGCTTTGAGAAATTCTCAACTTATATTTTGCATTCCCAGTTGTGCTCATTGTTATTGAGTATTTTTCCAGAAAATCTCTCTATGTGGCTGCTGTTCATGTGAATCTTCCATCATAATCACGAATAGCGCGGTGTTCTGAAAAGATCGAATTCAATATACTTCGTGTTCAGTTTTGCGACCTGCTTACTACTAGTTTTTTTTCTCAGAGATTTTCATCTCCTTGTCGGTTCAGAGAAAAAAAAAGAAAGAAAGAAATGATGATTTGGTAGATTCAGCAGGAATTGGAAGATAGGTTCTGATGTCACTGGACCACAGATATTAATCCTCCCCAGTCAAAAAATTCAAATATAGCCAAAGTTTCCCCCGTTGGAGATGCTTTCCCTGAATTAGCTTTCAGATATAGTTTCCCTCTCAGAGCTTTTTTACCTTCTTGTCGGTTCCAAGAACAAAGAGGAAAATAGAAATGAGGATTATGTGAATTAAGCAGGAATTGGAAAAAAGGGTTCTAATGTCACCGAACCACATATATTGATTCCCCAAAGAAAAAAAAATGAAATATAGCTGGAATTTTTTTGGGGATGCTTCCCTAAAGAAGGTTTCAGTATATAGCACCAAAACACTCATTGAAGTTTCTCGATTTTATTCAGAGAAAGGCAATTCTATTGATAGTGATTCTTCGCTCACAGACTCGCTCACTTCATTGGAACATCGTAGAAGGGTCGGACACTTGTCTCTCTTCTATAGGTATTCTCACGGTCGCTGCACTTCTGAATTGTTTTCAAACGTTCCGCCCTTGGCAATATCTACACGGATGACTCGTTGAGTACAGAATTCCTAGTTGAAGACCTGTCGAACTTCTCTTGCTCAGGGATAATTTTTCAATAAAAGAGCTGAGCTTTGGAACTCCTTGCCGGGAGACGTTTTTCCTGAGGCTTACAAACTTCAAAATTTCAAAAGTACAAGTCTTGTAGATACAAGAGAAACACAAAGGAACACGATGCTGAATAGTTGTTTTTTACTCGTTTTTCACCTGTACCAACATTGTCGTTTTCTTGTAGCTACAAGACTTGTACTTTTATGCAACAGGCCCCTGGGCTTCCCTTTCGTGCGAATCTACATATAAAAAAATCACTTTCATGTCAATTACGTTTACGGACCAGTCAGGGGCATTCCTAGTACGCACATATCTAGACGTACTCGGTATGTCTAAAAATGGACGTTCGTAGTACGTACATATAAGATCCATTTTAGGCATTCAAGCCTAAGGACCTATCAGAGACGTACCCAGTTCGTACTAGTATATACGTATTGAGTCTGTATATTTCCGGACGTATTCATTACGTCCCAAAATGTACATACTAATGACAGATTCACACGAGAGGAAAGTCCTGTAATGTTCAAAGAACACCGCGTGAATCAAGGGACAGGAGATACGAATCAATATTCACTTTCAGTTTGAGTTATTCGATAAGTTGCTGATCAAAAGGGCATATTTCATTCAGAAGGAACTGTTTTCATTCAAAGAAGCTACTTTTCGGGGTAGATCAGAAGCCTACCCTTGTATAGATTCCTATATGATTCTTGATTTCTTCAGATTGTGGGTGGTTCAAAACCTTAAAAAAAAACTAGGATGGAAAAAAACGCCACACAACGAAATAATGACTTTCAAATATTATAATATGTTTTGATATGATTATTTTTGTTTGAAACTACCTGTTCATCTTTCAAAGTCCACCTCGTAATTTCCGTCCTGTGACGCTTTCATAACATGTTTTTCTCCCATATAATCGTTCACTTCCTGGAAACCAATTTATCGAAAATATATAGAAAAAGATATCCTCGGGCGAAGTGAGATATGAATGGAATGGAAAATGGTATTCGAAGGAAATGTAACAAATTGATTCTGCAGGTCAAAAGCCAGTGCGAACGAATACTGACGCCACATTTGACAGCTTATATGTCTCCGAAAATGCGTCCGAATAAAGTTCTGTCCCTACGGGGTGACCATTTTGTAGGGAGATAGCATTTCCTTGGAGAAAATAATCTTTTTTATTTCCTGAGGGGTAAGGCATATAACAAAAAAGTTTCACAGCGAATATTTCCCTCATATATAAAATGTCCCATAAGAGCAATGCAATTATCGAAAACTTACAGCGGTAATTGCATTGTATCAAGTCACCATAACAACACATTGAAACCGTATCGCTAGACGTCAGTAAACAACACAAGTAAATGTCAGATAGACTTCAAAAATAAAAAAACATTTCGCGTTTTGGTGAGTACTCCATATAATCTATAGAGGAAAGTATAAATGAACAAAAAATAACATTTCTTTGAGAATTTCCTTATTCGTGAAATATTCCAATGAATTACATTCGTGCATGAAAATGGCCAGATAATTTTGCATTCAAGCGTGATATCTTATACAAATTGCATTCGGTTATTTTCATATTTTATAAAACTTGCAATTTTTAGATATCACGCTTTCTTGCAAAATTATCGGTAATTTTTATGCACTCGTGCAATTATAACCGATAATTTTCCTCAATGCCAATAAACGATGAAATAGTTGAAGGCTAGACTGCTTTAACATAATTTCACAGCGATTATCTTTTCCACTGGTCAAAATGTGATGTTTTTGGTGTTTCAACCAACAGTAGCGGGGTATTCTAACCAATCATTCGGTTTTATGCTGATAAAACTGCCTGATCCTTGATAAAACGTTGTTTACCTTTGAACCGTCAAAACTATGAGGTTAACCGCGTCGATTCTACAGGACGTACTTATATACAAGGTAAAAATATAAATTATCATGAATTAAATTATAATAGTCATTCACTTTTCACTCTTTCAGCAGAATAATAACATAAACGACACATTTCAATGAACACTCAAATTTTAGAATACACTGCCTAAGATTGAGAAATATAAATAGTATAGTAAGTTTCACAGTATTATGATTATAATCAAACCAATCAGACCCTTAAGTTGTGAAACCCAGAATTAACCAGGCAGTTTACTGCACTAAAAACCATTTAGAGTTTTTTATACTAGTAGGTTGCACGGTATCTGGTATTGGCTAAACAATAATGATTGAACCAATTAGACCCTCAAGTTGTAAAACCAGGAATTAAACCAGGCAGTTCATTGCAGTTGATGAACCAATACCATGTAGAGTGAAAAATACTAGTAGGTTTCACGGTATATGGTACTGGCTAAACAATTATAATAAAACAAATTAGACCCTCAAGTTGTAAAACCCGGGATTAAACCAGGCAGTTTATTACACTTGATAAGCCAATACCAATACGGTATATACCTAGTACTGGCTAAACGATTACAATAGAACCAATTGGACCCTCAACTTGTACAACACGGGATTAAACCAGCAGTTTATTGCAGTTGATAAGCCATTCAAATTTGCAGTGAAACATACTATATTAACCCTAGTCTCCTGGAGATGATAACTCTGTTTTCGAAACGCGCGTCGAGTGCAAGTTCTATCAGTTAGGGTAATTGATCTTCAGAAAAAGTCGTAACTTCCACAGCAAAGGTTTCAAACTCATCGTTTATTTGTCCAATAATCCAAACCCACGATATATTTATGGAACGTATCCAGAGTGGCTATCTGGTTGTACTCGAGTCACAAAAATTATGTATTGAAATTATCTAATCACGTCAATACTAGTACTTTTTTTTGGAAAAAGTCGTGGTCAATTTCCTCCATAAAACCACATTTTGTAATTTCAGTTCGAATCGAAGAAATATGATCGTTTAAATGCTGTAAAATCAATGAATTTGAGATATTAATTTTTTGGAGTGGAATTCAAATTTGAAAATCTGGTTTCATAAAGACACTCATTTGACTGCTCCTCTTACGGAAATTTTGTGCACCCCAGAAACTCACCCAGAACGAAAAACCAAATTATCAATTCAATAAAAAACTTGGGTCATGAAGATCAAGGGTTATCGAGTTCAATCATGTATGCAGAATTATTCCAAACGACTGCATGATGGCACCGGGCAATGCGAAACTCCGCAGATTATTTACACTCCAGGAGAAAACATGATGCTACAGTTTCCTCCTATTTTCCTTTATTTGACTTCTCAATTTCCCAGCAGACTCGAACTCTAGATTTGGAAGGCATAAACGTAATTAAAATGGGAAAGATAAACCACCGCATCTCCACGTTTTATCATATTGTGCCTCTTCAGTCGGAGGTTTATTATCTCTGACTGCGAGGTATTGAGATGTTGGCTGTGCAAATTTATATTTGGTTTCCGCTTCATCGCGAGCTTTGGTTTCACCGAAACACTGAGCTTTATTGGGTTTTGGTTCGGAATATGGATGGATTGTTCGTCAGAGGGTTAGTTCATATTTTGGGTTCAGAGGATAGATATGAATTCTTGATTTGACATACGAATATTGTAACTTGAATTCGAAACAAATATTGACCATATTTTATTTTCAGTCATGATCATTCATGAGTTTGTCTCCCCTCAGTAGCTACAGGTTGGAGAGTGACCAATTATGTTCACTCAGAAGAAGAGAAGGTAGGAAATGACTTTCTCGAACTGTTTTCAAATTCCAAAACCTCACAAGTAGGAAACAATAATATGGTACTATGAGAAAAAAATATTCAATTTCGAATCCGTGTTTTGCTATAGTTTCTTGCCAAAGTTTGAGCTTCTGTGTATTCAAAAATGTAGAGACACCTGAGTGGCCTACTTTCCAAATAATTACCGATTGATTCATCTTTAATTCATAAAAGTCCAAATAACTCGACAATCGTTGCACTTTCGATAACGCCATAATATATTTTCTGAACGGCCCTACTGTCCCCTATTCGTGGAAAGGTTATTTATTATTGACGGTGCACCCTGTATATACAAGACAGGCTAACCCTGATACAATATTATGGATACAGTACACTTTCTCAGTACGTAACGAACAAAAAAAAAAACATAGTTACTCACCTTCTCCCTCAAAACAACAATCTTCTCTAAAAACTAACAGTTGAACTGGAATTCAAAATAATAATAAAAAAATCTTACACGATTTCGTATATTCTCAGAATATTCGGAGAAAATATATTAGGAACATATCGAAATGTATGTTATCAGAATTTTTTTACAGGATAGGAATATTCTGGGTTAATTCTCAGAACATTCTATTGAGATATTCAAAACCAAGTATAATTTGAACATTGTCAGAATATTTCGATACGATTCTGTATATTCTTCGGATATTCGAACGGAATACTATATAGGGATATACCGAATGAATGTTCATAGAATATTTGTTACAGGATGAAAATATTCTGAGATCATTCTAAATACATTCCATAAAATCACTTTTAGCGGGTATATTATACACTATTTTTTCTACAAACACCATTAAAAGTCCAAATTAACGTATACCTATTTTATATTAATTAATTGATGAAATACCTAATAGCCTCGAGATTATCAGTTTTGAATCCAATTTGATCTAATCTATTCATGAAACAAGTTGCCAAGGTAATCAAAAACAGAATTTGTTGATTTGTCTTTGTTGACAACTAACGTCAGTAATCACAAATTAGTTTTTCTCGTTTCTTCGATGGAAAGTGATCCAGAACCGCCGGAAATTGAAGAAGCTGCCAATAAATGAATTTTTGCCTAGTAAGTTGAAGAGACAATACGAGTTTTCATACGATCGTTCCTTGAAATGGTGTGATCAGAAAAATGTCAGTTGCAAGGAGTCCAGTGAAAAGTGCTTCTTGCATACTCTGAAGAGAAGTCCAAAATATGGAAATCGTCAACGCTTTGGTCGAATTACTCTATGTTGAAGTCGATGATATTACAAGCTTGTGGCTTTTTTTAAAACGAAAGGGTGAAGGATATCGACCGAAAAAGTCAAATAAATCACTTTTAGCTCTAGTTCTAGAAATGATTTACTTTTATCACCAGTGTCATAAAATGGCATTTCAGACACTGACAGCATGCGTCAAAAATTATACTTCTATTGACGTTTGTAGAAAAAAGTATATATGAACGTTGGGAAAATATTAATGGAATATTATGTGCTGCCTAGGTATGTGTTATAATTAGATGTACCAAATTCTTTTTGCTTTTTTGGGTTTTCCACCACCTACCACAACCTGAAAAAATATGGAAACTATACAACTGTAAAGGGGTAGAGTTTCAATCTACCCCGAGAAGTTGCTGCAATAATTCAAAAATAGTGGAACACTTTCAATTAGTGCAATTAGCAACCTTTCTCATATCTCAAATTTGCCTATGGAACTAATATTTATCAAAATACTTAGCGATGATGTTTCGGAAATCAAATCTGCTTCCGTTGTTGAAACATTCAGAAATAATATCTTCCAGTTGAGTTTTTGTGTTTGTTTTTTTGGAAATGTCAGAAATTTGAGTTTTGATATATGTCTGCCAAGAGTGGAAGCCAGATGTAATCCATATCAACCGATATCGGTTGAATGTATGAATTCAAACTGTCACCAAGATTATTAGAAAACAGAATGAATGTCTGATGATATTGGAGATTGAATCATCAGATCCCCCAAAAACAACCTTTACGTATCAAAAAATCTCTCAAAAAACAGAACAAAATCACTTCATGAAAATATCATTGAGAATTCGTATTATTATTCAATTTTTTTGTCTTGAAAAGGTAAGTATATTGCAAACTTACGCTTTCTATGTCTGGAAGAGGAAGTGTCGTAGGTAACAAATCGAAAGAACCTATGACTTCTGACTGGAAACAGGTGAGAAAAATGACAGCATCATCGCATCCATCACAGTGATAAAAGCTATTTCATGTTCGTATTGAATAATTCGATTTGGAGCCATAAGAATCAATAAATGTTACATTATTCCATGCTAATTGCATTGGAGACGTCTCGCAAAGGAAATAAAAGTAGCTAACTCGATCAAGTTCACTTGGCTTTACATCACTTCGAGAAATGGACGGAAAATTAAATTTCCTTCATACCGAAATAATTGAGTATTCTTCTCCTGAGAATTCAAATTTAACCTTCGATATATGAGCATTCTTTCTACCTTGTGACGGCTGTGACGGAAATTGTAATAAAGAACGTAGAAAGTTGAATGGGAGTAGCGTTTGACTTAAATCGAAAAGATGGTCTTTGAAGAGTTTGAAATTGGTACTCGACCGGAGATGAAGCGATAAACCAGTTCATAATGATATAAACATTTCCATACCCGAAATAAATGGAGAGCCCGGAGCTAAAAATAACCTGAAATCATAAAATCTAGTTACCCAATGTAGTAGTGGTGTACAGTCTATACGAAGTCAATCCGAACAGCTAATAAAAGACTAATGTACCGGATTTGATAACTGTATTATATTGTCCTAAAATTGTTCGTTCCGTTAACCAGCTGATGAACGTCAACCCTCAGAAGTCGAAACTTGTGCGAGGAATGGATCAACTCAATTCCATTAAATAATATAAAACCTCCCTCTTAGAAATAACGATTATACCACGCCGCCAATGTCATAGAAAGGAACTGCCGACGTTCGGTACCTATTTAGTTTTTATGTTATTCGCATTGAATTCGTATAGACGATACTTGTTTATTGAGAAATAGGATAGTATCAGCCAATTCCGGTGTGAGAAACATTTATAGACCATCTGAAATACTAGGACTGCCTGTCATCTCTCTTTCTCATACCAAATTTTGGACACCCATATCTATAGGCAGAAGGGGCAGCTCCCCCTAGCTTTCAGGGTGAAAGATATCATTTTTTGAAACAAAATTTCATAACGTCATATAATTTACAGTCGGAGTTGGAATCCAGTTGTATTGAAAATTTGTTCAACCATTATACTGACACTTCAAACATTATATTATTATGCTGAAATGAATGTTTTTCACGGACGCTGTAATACAGAAAATATTCCTTTCGGCTATCAACAACTAATTCATGTACAGACTGTTACATTCGACGTTTCGACTCTCATGCTGGAGTCAATATCAAGAAAAAATAGACATCTCTAATAACAACGCAATTTCTTCACCTGATAACAAAATGTTGTGTCACAGTTATTGTAGTTATTATAACACAATGAATCGGGTCTCCCATGGAATGTCAAATTTGATGCAATGGCAGCTCCATTCACTTATTTGATTGTAACTGAAAATTGAATTGGTTGAATCATTTTTCTAATATCTGTTATAGCCGTAGAAAAAGTATAGTGTATAAATCGCATGGAATGCTGATGTCCCACTCGCGAGATGAATTAAAACCCAGGTGCGTTGACCGATATGCTTTTGTTCAGTCTATTCCTCTCGATCTGAGAAATCGAAGCCGGAGCTTATATTTCGACGGTGGGTGATGATACAAATGCAGTTTTTCAAAGTTGCATTCCAATCAAGCGACTGCTCACGAGAGAATTCCGAAACCGACGGTCTCATTGGCTAAACTCTGACGAGATATTTCGTTCACCAATGGAATCATTAGTACAAAAAATTTACGTAGACACCTAATAAAAAGCTTACCCCTTACAGACAAGTTTGACAATTTGATACCTCGATTTGAAGTATTTGTAATTCAAATGCTTTTGGAAGTTCTTATATTCAATTCTATTCCATTTAGTTTTGTTCGTTCAATTTGACGATGTACTTTCCACGGTTCATCAAAGGTAATACCACGAGTCCTTCGAATTTAATAGATAAATTTTCATTTTCAAAAACTTTTTTATTTGGCAGAAGTATGAAAACAAACCAATTGATGAAATCACGAGTCCGTAGGACGAGTGATTTTATCTAATTCGGTTTGATTGAATGCTTCTGCCTCAAAATAAAAAAGTTTGAGTGTTGCGAAAATGAAAATTTATCTTATTGAATTTGAAGAACGAGTTGTATTTGGAGAGATTGTTTCTTGAACAAAAAGAAGGAAAAACAATTTAATTGATCAATATTTCATTCACATAAGAAGGAACGGAGACTAGGTGAAAATTTTACAAATTTGAAATGTCAATCAACGATGTAGGCCCTCTATAATCCAGAAGAGATATGATGCCTACGCATTGAATATGATAGTGCTTGCTGACGATACCAAGAGATGGCCTCACACCTCTCACTGTACAAGGTTGATAATTGAAAATTTCTCATGGAATGAAAATCGCACCAGAAGGAACATAAAATCATTCGTTATGTCGTTTTATCAAAATCTTCATACAACGGTTTCTTCTCATACAACAAAAAATGAATTGTATTCAATAAAAACTAATTGTACGCCATCTGATTTGAGTTAAGGAAACCTCAAATATTTGAAAATTACGCCGTAAATATCTGTTATACAGTTGGGGTTATGAGCTATTTACGTGTTTGAGTGTTCATTGAGATGTGTTATGTTATCATTATGCTGAATAAGTGAAAAGTGAATGACTATTAATAATGAGGTAACTCTTCATTCATGATAATTTATATAAATATGAGCCAGTTCAATAGAATCGACGCGGTAAACCTTATAGTTTTGACAGTTCAAAGGTAAACAACGTTTTATCGAAACAATCGAAAGGACCAGGCAGTTTTATCGGTATAATACCCCATGATTGGCTAGAATAACCATAGAATAACCCGCTACTATTGGTTGAAATGCCAAAAACGTCACATTTTGACAAGTAGAAAAAATAATCGTTACTATTGCTATTGTTGCGTGATTTTTCTATCGCTAGCTTCTTTAATACTGGATCATTTTGAATTGGTTGTGGTGTTGATAGTTCTGAATCTGATATCCATCTTCATAATATATTAAGTAGCTACCGCAGATGAATTATTTCCTAGTGTTCAAAAATATGGGATATACTTTTGAACACTATATATTATATTATTATATATTTTGACCATAGCTTTGTAAATCCCAAATAAAACTCGAAATTGTTCTGAGGATGATGAAAACAATCTTCACCTTGAATAATCTTTCTCAACAAACATGTGAGAAGTTATATTTTTGTGATTCACCGATTGTTTTCCAGAATTTCCCAGTTTAACATACTTTTTCCAGCATAATAATGACAATTATTTTTACGTGACTAGTAAAGAAGTATGGAAGCAGAAGAAGCAGCGATGCAGATTTTGCCAGAAAAGTCCCGAGAAGCCAACGACAAGGAGTTCATAATGTTCGAGTCTTGGATGAAATCACGGAAGATCAAAGGTTCCGATGGAAATGTTTAAATGGCTTATTTTTTACATTTACAAAAAAAATAGCCCCATTGTCGGTATGGACCAAATACTCGATGCTTCGCTCGACTATCCACCTTTATGAAAAAAATCGACATTCAAAAATATGGCAAAGTAATGAGCTTTTTGGAAAGCAAATCACAGGAATACAAACCAAAGGAGTCCAAGACATTAGAACGACCTTAGATCGAAGCTTCCGCCACTGAGTACTTGTTGATGAAAGTGGCTTTGATAATGAAGATTAACGGTGCTTGTAGATGCAATGAAGTGAAAATAAAAAATATTCAAGACAAACGAATATATTTTCACGTACTTTTGCCTGACACTGAAACCAAGAAATCGAGAAGTTTCACTATAGATGAAGAAGGATTTCCAGTCAACCCGATCAATTTATGTAAAAAATGAGACTTAAGAACACCAGTCCTAGCCGCTTTTCTGTTTTTCACAGAAATGGGTGGTGTACCAGCCAATGTGTAGGAATAAACACGTTCTCGAAGATACCTTCAAGAACGACAGCCTTCAAGCCCGAAGAGATGTAGTTATACTCATAACCTCGACCGCGAAAGCCTAAAGCATTTTGTCATACCTTCAAGAATTGCAATGTTTTTGAAATTGAAGGAACCAGTGCTCTACACCGGTCACTGCCTGAGGAAGTCTTCGGCGACTCTTTAGCCAATGCAGGGGCTAACATGACTACTTTGAAGTGTCATGGAGGATGGAAGTCCTCGACGGTAGCAGAAGGATACCTAGAAGAATCGGTGAATAACAAAATACAAATTGCAGAAAAAATACAAGGTTCTATTGTGCCGGCGTCTTCTAGCACTATCAGCAGCTGTATAGAAATGGAAGCGCAATGAGCCAACGAATTTTTAATGAGTTCAAATTCGAATAAAACTTTCGCATTTTTGTTCAATATCAATATCAATGTGAATTCTGTTTGTAAAAGTATTGAATGATTAGAACACTACTTTAAATATGAACGTGAGTTATGGATTATAACACAACTAGTGTTGTATTCGATAGTTCACTTGTCTGATATGACATCAATAGTTTTCGTTATAACTGTCATGTGTTGGATAATAGTATATTATGCAACGATCGTGTAATGATGGTTATTAATATATGAGCATAAACCGGGATACGAAACGAGCCGAAGGTGAGTTTCGTATGGTTTATGCGAGTGTATTAATAACTATTACATGAGAGTTGCATACGCTATTTTATCTACACCCGATAAATAGTGAAGAACTACAAATATTACATTTATATTTGTATTGCACACAATAATACTAATTTTAACGAATTACTTTGAGAAATTTCACAGAATCGTAATTAATAGTATTACTTCGAGAAATAAAACGATGAGATATGAAAAGAAGATCAAAAATCAAAGAAAAAAAGGATTACTCGAGACCGGATTCGAACCAATGTCTCCTCCAGCTAGATTAATCAATGTCAGCGCCACAGACGGCTTGGCTACGGAGAGCCCACAGAATTTGATGAAAAAATAAGTAATAAATCAGGCATTTGTCAAATAAAAAATTCAATCATTCTAACTGTATTTCTGTCGGTGGAGGTGTCGAAGGTGATTCTCCTATATCGCTGGTATCAGACATTTTCTTATGATTATCGAAGTTTGGCTATATTCTTCAAGAGTTCAATACCTATACCGATTTTGACTTGACAAATGTCAAATGCAGAGCATGCACATCATGCTTGATTGAAAAATAATGGGTTTCTATTGGTTGAAAATCTGTATCGTAATGAAAATCTGTATCGTAATGGATTTCATCATAAAACGGGTTGTGGGCATATAAGCGTATTATTATAGTACGGGTGTAGATAAAAGTTCTTCAAGGAAACTGCCGTTAGACGTGCAGGAAATTTGAGGTTACGTTTCCAAATTCAAGGAGTTCGCCTCTGTTGCCATTCTCCCGAAGAGATTTCTGCAGTTGAAATTGTTCACAATCAAGAATGCGAGAGATCGAGAATTTGTACCTTAGATTTTTCAGCTTTCAGTGAACGCACCAGGGTTTATATGCATTTTGCCAACTCGTATTATTTGCAGCTTTCATCTCCACATCGAATGATTCAATCCAAACTGCAGATCGTCGAGCGCTTGCATTCATTATAGACATCACAGATGCATAATGTGTCGTTTCTATGAGACATCCTGCTCCGTTTTTCTTTCCGATTCCATCAGATTCCTTCCATTTATCTGTCTGGGGAGGACGCTCCGCTTCGACAGGGAATAATTGACGGGATTGGAGGTACAAAGTGAATTCCTAACGTGAAAGATTCTCTGCGATGGAATCTGCGAGTGCTGCAGAGGTATGACATAATCTGGTAGCGGATCCTCTACTTTGAATGGCCGGATTTTTGAAGGATTGCTTTCGGCGGATCGATTGATGGGATTCATTAGCTGGGAGTTCGGTGTATCAGAAGGGTCGGATCGATGGGAGTTTCGAAGACCTTTCGTTGTACGCTGCTGCTCAATGCAAAGTATCAACAACCGTTGTTGAGAGATGATTAGATGTGATCGTGTGATCTTTTTGCTTCTCGAAAGAGATTTATGGGTTGGGAACTTGGGTGTTTTTGTGTTTTTTTTTGCAATCAAAAAATGGAAATTACAACTTCTATGGTAGGAGTGAAATAAAGAAAATACATACACTCTTTTTTGTGAATGAATAAAACGACTTTGAATGATTTACACTTACCTATCAACAGAGATTGTTTGTAATTTGCTTATTGATTTCACTTCATCCATAGAAGTTGTAACTATCATTATAACGATGTCTGATTTTTGTTTATCATTATCAAAATATCAATTGAAATCGACGCAGACTTGGCACGAATTGAATATTTCGAATTAGTATAAATATTTCAATTGAAATTTTTAGTAATTTACCCTCTTTTCCACTGAAGGGCTCAAGACATGATTCTATTTTTATATTCGAATTTGCTTCTGGGGCGGGTCATCGTCAGCAAAAGATGTATTTATTGCCCGAAAAAAAGTTATTAGAAGCATGATGGGACTCACAAGAAGACAGTCGTGTATTGACAGTTTCAGAAATACAGGGATTTTAACGCTCCCGTCTTTATTTATTTTCGAAATGTGTTCATATATTTATAACAATAAATCTCAATTCCTAATACGATCAAATATTCACAAAGTAAATATCAGCTAAAAAAATAACCTCGATATACCCTATTGTAAAACCAAAATAAGTTCGAACTCACCTGGTGTACTCGGACCAAAAATTTTCAACTCTTTACCGAGCGAAATTCAATATTGAACGCCTGCAGCTCTATTTAAAATACGCTTGAGATCTATATTATTTATTCTATTCGAATGATCTATGCATATTTATTATGTATAACCATTTTGACCATTCCTACAGAATGTATATTGTCTACAGGAAATGAAGATGATTTGATTTGATTATCTAAGCGAAACGAGATCTTGAAAGGGTTGGAATGAAATAATATCCTGGTGAGTAAGATTATTTCTACAAATACCCCCTTATTTTGCTTTGTGTAGATATTTATATGTTTTCTATCTATCGGATTCAATTTTCAAATGTTTGATATACAAATTGAGCAAGAAAAAGTGATTTCTATGTGACCCAATGCCCGTCGCCATGTAGGCAGGGGAGTAGCTAATTAACATAGACTTTTAATTCCTCTTTGTTGATGAATCAAACGTCTTCGAATGATATACACGTACTATCAACAGAGACCATTTTTTTATTAATTCCACTCTTTTCATAGAAGTTTTAAATTCAATTTTGTGATTTGGAGGAGGAAAAAGCAAAGAAAGAATTCATCAAACTTTATTCTCTCTCAAAAAATACCCAGCTTTCTGATTAAAATTATAACGATATCAAACTTCGAATGAATGAATGTCATCGAAATGGCAATCGAAACTTAGGGGCCGTTCATAAAATACGTCACAGTAAAATCAGCTTTTTTTGACCTCCTCTCCCCCCCCCCATTGTCACGCTGTGTCACACTTTTTGTGACCCCCCTAGAAATATTTCGTCATAAAAACTAAGACCCCCCCTGCTGCGTATGATAAATTCTAAATGATAGTACACTAATTTTGAAAATTAAAAATTTATGGATGACCACAAATAATATACATATTTTACATAATCAGAAGATTCAATGCTCAATAACACAATGAAACAGTAAAAAATCGCTTTACTTCGTGTCATTTGTATAGTGAAATAGTGTACTGTAACAAGATTAATTCGCATTCTCAATTGAAAATTCACTCGCAAAGATGGAGTCACTATAGATTTGATTAAAAAATCTGACGAGTTTAGGAATTCGTTAGAAGATGTCGCACATGTAGATTTCTACCAAAATCTACTGAAGCTTTCTTTCATACCAAAATTTTTCAATTTCCGTCAGATTTCTACCAAAAGTGGTCACGCTGGCTTCTAGCGCTCATGTCAAAAAATAATAAACAGCGAACGTCACGTTGCCGTATACCCCCCGTCACCCCTTATCACATCTTGTCACACTCAGCCAGACCCCTCCCCTCCCCTTGTATGCGAACGTATTTTATGAACGGCCCCTTATGAAAAACGAAAAACATATCACATAGTCGATGGGCATAATTGAAGACTGGCGTTAAATGAAATCATATTCCGAACAATTCGTTTATGCCAGTCTTTAATCTACCTATACAGTAGGTTGTGGCTAGCACCTGTCAGAAAACAACTACTCACATGGCTAATACCACGAAGGGCATTTCATTATATCTGACCAAGGCGATACAAATGAAGGAATTGATTTTCAATTATTGGGACGGACAGACTTGCAGACCGGTTTCGGGCTATCCGGCCACTCGTAATTACAAGGCAGTACCATCATAAACCCGACGTCCTAAGACGAACCATTTATCCCTTCTCGTACTCCCGGGCTGGTTCCTCCCCTCCCCTTCCCTCCCTTCTTTTTCCTCTCTTTCCTTTTTTTCCCCTTTTTTTTTTCCCCTTCTTTTGGATAAATTAACGATGACTTCTGATAATTAAAAACCGGAAACTTTCATAGTTCGGTAGCCCAGTTTAGTTCCGATACACATCTGAAACCAAGCAACGTTCATTGTGATTAAGAACTGGATGGGTGACTGGTTCCACTTGAACTTCGACCTCTCATCGATAGTGGTTTCCCCTTTAGGAAGTTAGACATTGTCACTCCTCTCGCCGAATTTCGACTTCAGGAAGGTTGACGTCCATAAGCGGGTGACAGCTGATCAACGGAAAACGAAATTCAACTCATTTTTCTTTTTCGCAAAGAATTTCAATCAGTATATCGATTAAAAGAATGTAGGCTTTCACGGCCGATGTTTTCGGCTGCATCCGCTGCAGCCATCTTCAGCGGCGTGGTCTTAGTTCAACTCCCCTCTGTGAGTCTACTATGACTAATGACAAATCTGGAGGTGCTGACCTGTTCTTATCTTGAGGTCGAATCATATTTTTTCGGGGGTCGGACTGTCCGATTCTGTCCGGTTGACATCAATGTCTTCAGAATTGATTGCCAAATTTTGTATGAGTCAATTGCTTCTCGATATGAACGAGTGGAATAATGTGTGGACGTTGAGAGAATCGAGTTCTTATCGAAACCTACAGCAGATTTTCAGTTTGTCCCAACCGACAATTTCGACTGTGCTCACTGATTCGTGTCTTGTCGCTACTTTTGGTTGTTCCTCTATATACTTTTCCACATTAGCACGGATTTCTGTAGACCCCCAATCCAATGCTGGGGTGAACAGGATTCACATCGATCTCACATGGTTTTCCAATGAGAGATTTTTACTGATCGTTATTCTTAATGTCAAGATACTTGACTTTGTAGGAGAAGTGACTCCTGACATCTGAATTTAGTTTGTTGGCGTGTTGTTTGTTTGTGGCCGGGTGTGGTTTCTGGGGGCGTTTTCTTGGTTTTTTGTGTTTTTTGGGTGTTTTTTTTTTGTTTGTTGGTTGGGTGGTTTGGTTTTTTCGTTTGTTTTTCGTTTTTTGGTGTCGTTTTTTTTTTTGTGTGGGGTTTTTTTGTTTTTTGTGGTGTTTTCTTTTTTTTTGTTTTTTGGGGGTTTGGGTTGGGGTTTTTTCTTTTTTCTTGGTTGCTTTTTTTTTTTTTTTTTTTCCCCCGGGTGGTTGGGGGGGGGGGGGTGGGGGTTTTGAGAGAGAGAGAGACATGCCTGGGTTATCCAAGCATTACATTTCACCAAGTTGATGTTAGCGCATTTAAGTACCTTCTCCAAGTCATCCATAATATTATCAACGGTGATGCCTCTCCGAATTTCTGGTTGACGTATTAATATGGGGACTCTGGAAGATATACTAGTATGAAGAGCACTGTCTTCCACAAACCTATGCACTGAACAAGATGTCTTCTCCAGCAAATCATTATTATGAAGCAGAGACAAAGCGGGCGCCAAAACTGAACTCCGTGAAACACCTAAATTTATATTGGGAGAATATAGAACGAAACTCTTCAATAAAGCACACAATTGAGGAGGTACACCATGAGACAGCAATTCAAAAAAGAGACCCCGATGCCAAACTCGATCAAACCCTTTTGAAATGTCAAGTGCAACAGCTAATGTTTCTCCGAATTTTTCCATGTAATGCTGCCAAATATTTGTAGACAGGCATGTGTAACACCCTGTAGAAAGGCAATACGTATATTGCCGCCGTCTGAAACTTTCAATTAGACCCGACTCGAGCACACCTTCAATAACGAAAAGATAAAATCTCATGGAGAAGTCGAACAAATCGCACTTAGCTTGAAGGTACAAAAACACCATAAATTCACCAAGGCGCCCATAAATTCGTCGGATCAAGCTGCAAAAAGCGAAGAGGGCAAAAATTGCAGCCACCGGGAGTGTTATTCTGTCCACAAGAGTGTTCTAGATTTGTTGATAATTCTCAGTGGCAATTCAGGAAGCTGATTTACACCCAGGCACGGTTGGGAGTGCGCAAAAAGCACGTTTAAATCGATAAATGCAATCTGATGGGTGGAATGGCTCGAAATTGGAGAATTGAAAGTTGCGGAAATTAATGGGTCGTGATGCTTGAGTTTGAGAACATGACTCGCGTTCCTGATCAGCGGGAACGAATCAATGATATTGCATGAGACTGTAATACACACTGATCTCATCAGAATGTTGAATATTCACTTTCCATGCTTTCACAAACCCAAACATACCGAATTTCATAGAAAATATCAGGCGTACCTAAGTAGCACAGATATACTAGACCAATATTGGTTGTAGTTTACAGAAAAATTGGCCTCATATTGTGAATATCACATGTGTACCTTGGAACATGGAGGACCGATGTCCAATTTCGCTGTTTCGAGGAAAAGGAGTGCAGAGATTTTCAGTATAGAAACATGCTATTCTTGAAGTACTGTATAACAAAAATTAAACATATATCAGCTGTTTTCTTAATTTGTGGAAATGATTGGACATAGGCCGTGCGTATTTATCATTCAAGAGGACACAGTTGCAAATTCAGAATAATGAAATTTTAAGTTGAGGGAATGAATAAAATGAAAAATAATTGATATGATCTATACTAAAGTCGATATCACAGATTTCGTTAGCTTTAATATTCATGGATTGCCGGAGATTCCCAAAGTATGGTTTGTTGTATTCACTTAAGAAGAAGCTCCGATTATTTTACAACCTTGAGTTCAGCTACAGGTGAGGTTTCTGTGTTAATTGATTTTAAACAGTTATTGATGTTACACCTACATCTCGTCTTCTTACACTTTCTCTCCTGGAGTCTATATCTACTTGTCAATTTCAATAGCCAATGATTTTCCATGAAATATTCGGAATTGATCTTTTCGGCCGCATTTCATCTGAATACTGATATAGAAAATGATATGTCCATATTTTCTCTCAATGAACAAGTGGTTCACTTGGCAAACTAGTAAAGTTGAAAAAATCCGTTTGTGTCTTCATTATTACTCTGAAGAAAGGAGTTCTTCCTACATTACCGATCATCTGTAGCCTGTTTGCACATTTTCGAAATATTCAAAGTTCGTGTACTCATTTCAAATGTTTCATTTCTGTAGCGCAATGTCACTGATTTCTATCGCAACCAACTGGGGAGATTAAGCTTGTATAGATTGTCAATCGTAGAACAACGAATGGCTAGTCGGGCATAAGCCCATACAGGAATACCATTTCACAACCAAAGTAACAATAATGGCCAATGTCCATCTTTAGCCTTCAGTATTGAGCTATTTTTGCTCATTGGAGATATCTAAGACTTTGGCTATTTCTCCACGTGAATATTGCAATATTTCAAGTATATAGGACAAAATAACTCAATTCGACAAAATGTGGATATTGGCCTTTTTTCTCAAGGTACAGATATTGATTATAGAGACTTCTGAACATTTGGCACTATTGGTACAGTATTCGACAATAATATGATGATGTAAGTGTAACTGTACTCAGCATCGACACCGAATAAACCAAGTTGGACTACGCACTGTCTTATCAATTCAGATCCGCTCACATTGAGTTCTTATTTCAGTAAAGTTGTAGGGTTAACAACCCAAATATACAACTGAAAACTCCTTTACCCGATGTGAGTTTCTCCGACTAATTTTCTATCTTCAGCTCCAGCCTGATGTGTTTTTCTTGATAAAATACAGCCGAGACAACTATATAATGGATTTAAAAATTCCATACTCTATATCATTGTACTACTTATAGCTTCAGAGTTGATTAGGAGTAATATGATAGTAGTTGTAATGAGGCATAAGAGACAAGACAAGCTCCAACACTCGTATACACATTCAGATATGGTCTTTACTCCCATTTCCACAGCGTGATTGAACAATAATTGGAAAATCTCTAAGTAAACTCAGATTGAGTCCAGTCCATGTGATCAATTGATAGAACATTATTTGAACATCCCTAATAAGTTTTATAAACGACAAAATGGTTGAGGCTTTCGCGGCCGAGGTTATTAGTATAACTACTTCTCTTCGGGCTTGAAGGCCGTCGTTCTTCGGAATTTCTTCCTGACGTTTCGCTAGCGCGAGTGGCCAGCTTCTTCAGAGGCTCATTCATCTCCGATGACTAAACAGTTCGATTTCTCAAGGCGTATTTATATTGATGCAGGTAGTCTGGAGTGTTAATTACTTCTGTCGGGTTCGGGGAATAATCATCATTATTAGTTGCCGCACTACCTGCTGTGATTTCATTAGGTATTCTTGTTTTCCTCAGAATCGGATTCCAAATTCTGTTTAGAGTCAACGCTTCTTCCTTTCTGTTAAAATTGTCCGCATGTTTTTGGATCTCTATTGCCTCCCGCACCAGTCGGCTATGGATACCCTGGTTGGGGGCAATCAGTGTGGCATTTTCGAACAGAATCCTGTGGTCGCCCTCACTCAATGCGTGTTCCGCCACCGCCGATTTGTCGGTTCGCCCCAGCCTACAGTTCCTTTGATGCTCTTTGAGCCTTGTACCCATGGATCTTTTCGTGGTACCGATGTAAACCTTCCCACAGGTGCATGGAATGCGATAAACCCCTGCCGCTGACAGTGGGTCTCTTTTGTCTTTAGCCGACCTGAGGCTTTGCTGGATCTTCTTGGTCGGCTTGAAAACTGTTTTTATGTTATATTTCCCCAAGAGTTTTCCAATTCTGTCAGTGACCCTCGGGATGTATGGCAGATATGCATTCGCAACTGAAGATGAATAAGCCTCTGAAGAAGCTGGCCACTCGCGCTAGCGAAACGTCAGGAAGAAATTCCGAAGAACGACGGCCTTCAAGCCCGAAGAGAAGTAGTTATACTAATAAGTTTCATAAAATAAACATTTCCGGAAACCATTTTAATATTATATTGATAAAAGATCCGATGAATACTTCAGAAAGTTGTGGAAACAATAACGAATTTGTATATCCTGGTCACAATGCAGAATTCAATCTATTTATCGTGAAAGGATGCTTCTGCTGCGAAAGTATATGAAACATTAAGTGTTAATTTCACTCGAAAATTTACCGTCAGAAGACCAAGAAGATGAACTATTCCTAATACAGCTTCCGAAGTATTGAAAGCATCCTTTATAATTCCAAATAGGATTCGATCCAAACTGCACATTCACTCAGTCCGATCTAATTCCATATGTTGGGCTACTCTGCACTAGATGTCAGGAAAGGTCCACTATTGATCAAAATTACACAATAATTCATTCTCCAGTCACCATGGATATACAATTTTGGTGCATACTATCTTGGGATCTGGGAAGGACTTACCTGAAAAAAGTTTATGATTACCAAAATCTATCTATGATAGCATTAGTAACGTTATTTCTACTTCGCTCATGTAAGAATTGTTTCTGCTGGTACTATTTCGGAAAAGAAAGCTTCTGTGGAAAAAGTTATACAGCAACGTGCCATTATTTTTCCATGCAGAATCACCACTTGTGGTTTGTTGCACTTATTCAATTAAAAACTTGTATGAAAACGCTCACACTTTTCCTTAATAATAATTTCGTTATAAACGAAGTTGAACCTTTGTGTAGATTAACTCCAAATCACACCCAACACCAAACACCTCACCCTTTCCCAAGTCATCTTCAGGAGAAAAATTATTGAGTATCAGTTTTCTTCTCCTAACCTTGTTAGCGAAACGCGCGTCGAGTGCAAAAATATCAGCTTGGTGTTAGAGTAATTGATCTCTAGGAAAAGTTTCAATTTCGTTATTGCCCAACAGTTTAACCCATTTACAGGACAAAATGAGTTGAAATCCAGTAGTAATATACAGGAAAGAAAACAATTTATTATTTCTATTTCGACAATCTAATGAAATCAAAGTCATCCTATAATAATCTAACCTTTCTAGGTGTACACTATCCAATCTCATTTTTTCATCATTGGAATCAATATTAATATTGCAATATTTCGATATTCGATTGAAATTTTGACACTTCACATAAATTGGTGCTTTGAATGATATATTAGTTCTGGATATCGAAAGCCTGAAGATCTCAATATGCCTGGTATAAAAATTAGGTACATTGAAATTTATTTTTCCGAGTATTTCAGCACTGTTGGCCATGTTGTGTGATAATTTGTATGAAAAAACAATGGATGTGCATTTTTTTCGTGATTCAAAGTTGGAAAGTCAAACTCATGATAAATACTATCAAAAGCCTCTGAGAAGTCTGTGAATAAATAACATCTACTTGACATTTGGCCTCAAGATTTTCAGTTAAGAATTGAGTTATGATATTAATGTTAGTCACAGTTGAACGATTAGTGAAAAATCCATGCTGATACTGTGAGAGTTGACTGCAAACTGAGGGGTAAATTCGGTTATAAATAACAATCTCGAAGATCTTTGAATAAAATTATATTCAATTGAATATTTCTCTCTCCATTTAAACAGAGCACACTTCAGCTTCCTTCCAGAACAAAGCGGAATACTTTTTGTGTGAAACATAAATTGAAGATTATCAGTAATACTGAATGATGAGTAAATTGATATTATTCCATTTTCAACCATGTTTGTACCATTTGTAGATAATATGTGCTCAGCTAATTTCGACTGATATATTTCTTGTCTTCCTAAGTTGTTCCTATGTTCAGCTATTCATATTCCTAATGGTCCTGATGTTTGACCAGTATGAACATTGCCGCATACACATGAGATACTATGAAAAAATGAATTCTGTTCCGCATTCTGAGGTTTGTTTCGACCCAATAGGGTTAGAATCGTATTATCTGTTTTACACATTATTTTACATAATCTATTATTCATATATTTGATTCATTCCAATAAAACATTGCATATCAGGAAGGATCATTTTATCTGAGAAATTTGTTGAATTTTGGTGTCTGCTCAATCAAACGGGAAACAATACCGAGGAGAAGTCCTTCAAAAAATAAGTTGAAAAACTGAACGACTCCTAAAAGTGTTTTTTTATATGCAGATCCAAACGAAAGGGACGCCCTGTAATGTTCAAAGAACACCGCGTGAATCAAGGGACAGGAGATACGAATTAACATTCACTTCGAATTTTTGGTGTTTGTGTGTGAGGAAAAACCTCTTCTGGCAAGCAGTTCCAAAGCTCAGCTGTTCTATATAAAAAAGATCCCTGAGCAAGAGAGGTTCGACAGGTCTCTAAATTCACAACAAAAGGGTGGGAACTCTATACGCGTCGGGTCGATTCAGAAGAGTACCAACCGTGAAAATATCTACAGAAGAGAGACAAGTCTCCGACCTTTCTACGACGTTTCGATGAAGTGAGCGAGTCTGTGAGTTACATTGTGATCTGTTTGATTGAATATTCAAGTCTTTGTGAACGAATTGAGCAAGGAAAAACTATGTAGTTCAGGGCCAGGCACACCAAATTAGTATATGAGTATTGTAGTTTTTCCGATCTCTGTTTATAGTAAGAATGCCAGTCAAAAAATTGTTCCTCAAACTTTGTTCTCACCACAAGAATAGCTATTGTACCCAAATAATGATCAGGTACATTTCAATAACTCAACACTGGCCTGTGAATTATAACCGCCACTAGTCCTTCTCCTTCGTAATTTCGAGGCCTGCTACACAATTCGAAGAAAGAACCCTTTCCCAATGACAAATCTCCCGGGTCGTAAAAAAACGGTAATAACTCACTTCAAGATCCTTGGAACCGTTTCCGTAAGTACAAAACATTGACAAGGACTGATACGTCCTGTCGCTAAACCGAGGAAGTAAAAAACCACGGAGATAAACGACAAGTAATATAACTAATTATCTCGCAGTTACGATCTACAGGTTAATCAGAATCCAGGAGTGTCGTAGGATCTTTAATTTACAATACTTAATTGATACCGTAATTGATTGCAGCGATCAGAGCAGTTATTTCGGCTTTTATTTGATCGTAAAGCAGATAATTTATCGACTATGGTACTTTGATGTTGTTCCTTTAATAACATGTAGTATTACAACGCTTATTATGCTCTGAGGTTTCGTTGTTAGTTATGAGGAACGGATGAGTGACTTTGAATTTTGGGAGCAGGTAAATATGGTAGATCTGTCATGTCTTGATGTTTGAATGACAAGAAGAAATCCATTATATTTTGTGGTTCAAGTAGACGCTGCAAATAGACAAAAATATTATAGTTCCCAAGTGCTACTATTGTCATTTTGTAAATGTCTTTGACCCACATGGAGTTTGGAAATTCACACATGTATAGCTAATTATTATTTTTGTTGAAGAAAATATGTAATTGTTTGAAACATTCAATAGGAATCATTCCCATAGTACTCGCATTAAATCAAGTTCTTTGAATTTACTGACATGTTTCACCTCTTTACAGAAAAATATTCCCTTTACTGTTATCAGCATATATAATTAAATATCCTAATACTTACATGAAATCCTTGCCTCTTCGAGAGATGGAGAAGGAACTGAAAGCCATGTCCCTTCCGAAAGCATACTTATTCACTTAAAGAGTATTATGCTGATAGACTCTAGGTCGACTGCTACTTTGTTACTTTGATATAGTACGTTATATGCTTGTTTGTCAGTATGTAATATTTCACATTAATATATCAATGTTTTAGTATTTGACAAGTTCTACAGCCGACAAGGTTTTTTAGTAAAGAACAAATAAAGCCTATATATCTATCTATCTATCCAATCCATCTTGGCAAGGAATTGGTGACGTATATGCCCAGCAATCTCTGTGAAGTATAGTGAGATAAAAAAACCCTTTCATATGTGTTCACTGTTTCGAAATGTATTCCTAGTGGGTGTTTTTTTTTGTCATGTTCTGCACTACCAGTGTGCAACAGAAAAAGTAGCCGAGTCTTAGTGTTATGAAATATATGATAGTTTCAATATATAATTCGAAAATAGAAGTTAGTTTTGAGAAACTCAGAATCAAAATTGATGTCAATTGATAACAGAACGAGAGATATACGCCTCAGAAAATTGCCTTGAAATATATTCGCGCAAATCAAAGATAATGCGTTTCTATGAGAACGGCCTCAAAACAAGTTATCCTTACCGTTTTCTCTTGAATAACCTTGAAATTGGAATTGTAAAAAAATATGTTTATTTGGTAAAACACTTGTTGCCTCTTTGCTCTTCCTTGTAATGGCTCTTACATCTGTTTCTTAAGCTAACCAAGCTGTTGGCTCAGTTATCAACAGTAGGGCTCGAGCAAAAATGAACTCGTGGGTTGCACGGATGAAGATTTTAAATTCTATCGTTGTGAGCACCTTCTCTGGTAGTTTATGTGTTCGGGGTGTCAATTACTGCGAAATGTTGAAAATAGTTCGGGTCAATTTCTTCAAAGGATTACTTTCACTTCCTCGCAATTCACCAGATTGCTCAATACGCCTGGAAACCGGCTCTTTTCATCTCGATTACACCATCTTTGAATATGTCCTGAACTGGATGATAAAACCTTCATCTATGAGTGATGATAGATATTCACGAAGGTGCATTTTCAAGTTACTCCTGTCTGATCAATGTGACATACCATTTAATTTGGTATGTGAAATCAAACAATGGTTCGAGTCAATTGACAGTTTTGAAATATTAACTCGACTTGATCGCCACCTCTTTTGCACCAAAAAACACAAATTGCTTCAGAAATTGGAATACAAGTGTCACAGTGCGGACCTCAACAAAATTGCAATCTGTAGATATTCACTTTTTCACCTAGGTTTTTCAGTTAATCCATCTCCTGAAAAGTACCTCACTTATAGAATGTCAATACACGTCATCCGATCATTAGCATAAATGCGCCTGACATACAAGGACATTCTTAGGATATCAATCGAAACTTTCACTGGTCCATCGATTTTGAAGAAATTTGCTCTTTATGCAATACCCATCAACTGAATCTGCGGCATATTCTTTTTGGATGTCCCATACTTCCAGTCCTTAGACCTGCACTACCATTCTTAGCTATCTACAAATCTTCTCTCATCTCAACTGTAAGTATCAATTTTGAAAATAAAAAACATTGTATTTTCACCTATTCGAAGTACTCAAGCTGCGCTCCTTCCTCAGAACCAATAATAGAACTGTATTTTTCTCATATTATGCTTTACTAGTTGAAATACTCTTTTCTTCTTTTATTCAGTGTTTTTTTTTCATCCTCAGATATTGTGTGAACAAACGATTTTAACAAAATTTTTGTCTTTGGAAACAATAAAGATATCATTATAATATCGAGAATTTGGACTCAAGACACCAAGGTTTTTATCATCGTGGTCTTCAGCTTATTTCAATAACGGATCATTCACTAGAATGAACCCAAAGCACCATCAGATTATCCATTGGTGTCCTTTAACCAAACACAGACCAACTCACTCATTGGTATTGATACAGGCACTTCGCATTATAATTTCGCTGATGGATTTATCGCCAATCGCGTTGTTGGCAAATAACTGCATGTAGAAGATTGCATGCATGCCGATGGATGCACCCATGCATCACAAATAGCTACCTAGTTCTTGAGAAAGGCGCGCGGAGGAAGTATGTGAAAGATGAACGATTATGGGGCGTATTTAGCGCCGGGACGTGAGCCGATAAATTGTCCGTCCTACAACAACAATAATGATGGGGGTGCTTGTTTGCATACGGAATGATCGAAAGGCGATTGAAATAGATACGAGTAACAACCGTTCAACTAGCAGAATATCAATCGTCGCTATTTTATTCGATTATAAGGTTCACAAGTCTAAGAAACTTTCTACCATTCCATGCTACGAAGACCTCTTTCTCGTATTCAAAAATAATATTTATAAAGATAGGGGCAAGCACTGGAAAGCAATAACAGAAAAATCACAGGATTTTCAGCTGCGGGATATTTCATAAAAATGATATTGTAGAAGGCTTTGTGGCGGTCAGAGTTCCGTTTCCAACATTTATTAGTGTGTTGCTTACAACCGGGGACTGACCTGAAGAATAATTGGATAAACCATCACAACATCAGATGGTCTGAAGCTGAGGTCATACACAGGAAGGAGCACTGGTTTAAGAGGAAATGCAAGAAAGACACCTACATCCTCAACAACGACGCATCCAGTCACCCTAGCGTGGAGATCCGGAATATGTGGAAGCCGCTTATCCAAGGCATGGACTGACTTTGGCTCGATGAGGGAGAATTTCGCGCCAATAAATCCATTTCTCGCTGAGAATCGATCAGCACACTTCTAGTAGTAGCATCCGCTCGCCTCATTGTTAGTACCACCCCTTTCCTCACCTTAGGGAAATCGTGGCTTTATAACCCGAAGACGATTGCGGATACCAGCAATCCAAACGTCGTGAGTACACTCAACATGAAACTTGGTTTCAAAATTTATTATTAATATTTCATTTATATCTTTATTTGAATTTTATTTTTTTGATCAATACTTCATATTCGATATCTCGATTTTTTGTAACAACATTACTTTCTGATCAATCAATACACATTTTCATTATTGACCAGGAAATCCATTTCAACCTTCCGTTTGGGATTTGATTTCCTCACTCGATTCGTATTTTTATCCTTCCGTTCTAAGCAATAGGTTCCAATACAGTTATTATTATAGACAATGGAAGTCCGAACCATTACCATTCAGCAAAGAACATTGTCAACCACATTCAGTGAATTTTAAAACAAAAAATAATATTGAAATATTGATGGAATATTCAATTTGTGTGTGGCTGAAGGACCAGAATCTATGGGTAGAAAGGAAAAAAAGTAATACCAACTTTTGTAAAGTACTATTTAAATTTGATATGTTATCTTGAATGTTTTTTGAGGAGGAAAATATGTCGTGAAGTCTGTTTTTTGGGTTTTCTCTCATGATAATGACAAAGAAAGTGCTTTAAATTCTCTTATTATCTGTTTTCAGGGTGAATGCTTATACTTTTTCCGATACGTACCTGCAATATTATAAAAAAGCAAAATGAACTGATAATATTTTCAGTCATGTATGGTATTTTTATGAATTTGTAACTCAAATCGAAATATTCACCAAAAAATGCATTAACTTTTTCTTGGCACCGTTTCGGAAGCTCCTTTTTCCTAAATTTTCTGAAAGTATGTTATAAGATTTGAATTTTCGGTTGAGTGGTGTCAAAATGTGACACTGGCAAATGGAAATTGGAAGAATCCCACTTGTTCATTGAAAATGGATCAATGTTGGATAACCATATACATATTCTTTCAAACAATGAGAAAAATGAAATCCATGGATAATTATCAAAGTCAGCAGTGATTTCCTGGAATGGGTCTCCATCATTTTCCATCCATTTTTTTTTTGTTCCTTCCATAGCTCTGAATATCTGTTAGACTTTAGAACTATATGCTCTCATCCTCTGGCGTAATGAGGATGCCTATTGAAATCATTTCTGTTTTATTTTGAATTATGTTCAATAAAATTATTTGACCATACAATCGTTCGATATCTATGAGGGCGTATCAGGACCAGTGTAAAAATAAAAAAATATCCCCATTGACAGATTTTTATTCGGCATAATCTATTGACAGATCAAAATCTGGCAATGGAGATATTTTTTATTTTTGCAGTGACCCTCATACGCCGTCGTAGATATCTACGATTCCACTACCTTTCTTCAAAGCATTGCTTGGGCTAGTTCTATCTTTATCAAATATAATTCTCCAGATCCTCCTATGTACAATGTGCATATTATTGATATGAGGTTTATTAACCCCATCTCCATATGGATAACCAAAATTGAATGACCAACCTTCGAGAAATGGAAAAACCAATGAAAAGGAGGAGTTAAATGAAATAGGTCAGGTACGTGTGAGACAATTTTGAGTAAACTGAATTTTTTATTATATTTCAGTAATATTAGCTGAACTGTTGAGCCGTTGATTTAAGTCAGAAGAGATCTTCCTGGGACTCTGGAAACATCAGAGGGATAAAATGGAATTCAGCAAAAAGAATTTAATTATTGAAATAGTACCCATAACTTTTCACATACATAGTCTGTCAACAATTGAGTAATACATGTTTGTTTCCATTTCGACTCTACTTTATTGAGATTGCTCGACGAACTTCGCTAGTTTCGACTTGTATTAGATTCTCTTGGCAGTCAAATTTTCACACACGCAATGAACAAACCCATCTTCGGTAGTTTTCATAACGTGAAATGTCGGATGTCTACGGAACATGATTTCATTACACTCATTCCACATTCCCAAACGAAAAACATCGTTCTGTGGCGTCGATCGATTACATTCTTGCGTGAGAGTTGGCAATAATTTGTCGTGAAACATTTTTTCTGTTCAATATATGCCGCTGCAGGTGAAATAGTTTCACTTTGTAACCTTCAGTATATATGGGCCGGATTGGGAATTCAAGATAAGCGATACCCCCAACGGTTTCAAAGTTTCAAAGTATTGTCAAAGTGGCGCTTATTAGTTGAAGTTTTGGTCAAAGTGGCGCTACGATATTATTTTGAAATTTTGGGATATGATTGAGAATATTACTAATGATCATCACGCACAATTCATGGTTGACGTCCACATAAAAAAAACACTAAAAATGGTAATAGTCGCTCACGAATTTTGTTTTGTAGTTACCAAACAACGACAGAGTCCTCACCTAAATTATCAGTAGTTGTCAAAGTGGCGCAGATTAGTTGATATTTCTTAGAATGTCGCTGCGGTCCTTATTTGAAACCCCAATTGTTATAAAGGATAGTTCTTTGACAATCGATTGCAGTACTGGTGTATATTGAAAGTTTTCTAGATAAAAAGATTTGCTCCAGCTCAAAACTGATATAACCTGCACTCAGGTGTCAGTTTGTGAGGTATCACAGACAAGCACTACCTGCAGAGATTTTTTTCCAGTATTACCAGGACTTCAACTATGAATTAGTCTCATTGATTTCTCAACATTGAACTGAATAGCAAGCTGAATAGGATAGGCACTTCAACACTATTCATGTTTATGTTACATTTTACACCCATTCAACATTTCCAAACCAAAACATCGATAAATTTCATTGTTGCATGAGAGTAAGCAATAATTTTTCATGAAACTTGTTGAATGTCTAAAAGGTTCTCGTCAATTTTGGTCAGGTGCTAAAGCTGTCCAATAGTCAGATGTCAGGAGTAATTATTTTTATGAAGTCAAGTACTACGATGCTAGGAATCAGGATCAGTAATAATCTCTCATGGAAAAACCATGTGAGATCGATCGCAAAAAATTTTTTTTCCAGAAGCTTGGATTTCTAATGCGTGCGAAAAAATGCTTCTTGTCAGCTTCTAATGATCTATAAGGTACAGATACGGACTGTCTGAGAATATAGTTCTTCTGTGTAGGACTCTTTGATTTCAATCAGAGAAAGGCAATCCCTCTTGTTGTTTACTTTTCGTTGTTTCACTTCCTGGATGTTAACAATCTTCAAAAAATTTTAATTTAATGTTCATTCGTATCTCCTGTCTCTTGATTCACGCATTACAGGGCTTTTTCGTGTGAATCTGTATAAAAGAAATATCAATTCTGTTATTTTTAGACTCTTGAATGCTACAAGCAGACTGTTATGATGAAAATTTCTGAACAGTTCCAGTTTGCTTTCATTAATTCCAGAACATGCTGGGCGACACTAAACTTTTCTAGGGTTCCGTGAGAATAATAATCCTGGAAATTTTTGTACCCTGACCAATGTGTTTCATTTTGCAATCGGAGTTGCTGTAATTCACAAGAATTCTCACGAAAAACATTCGAATTAACTACCTGGAACTTTCAATATTTTGAATATTTGAAGATTCATGAAACGAAATTCGCATTTACTTATTAGTCATTGTACAATGGCAAATACTTTCGCTTCTGCATTGTACTTTTCAACTGGTGAAATAAATATTATTATTATTAACCTATCTAAAATCTCTGGGTCATTACCGTTCACCTCAGATACATGCCTGGTTACTCTCTTGTCATTATTGTTCTTATCTTCCCTAAAAGGAAATGGTATAAGCCTATGGACGAGAAATTGCAGTACTGTCATTTTAAGTTGTGGGCAATGATTGCAGTCGCTAGGAATGTAACTGAATGTGTCCATGTCTTTTCTATGAATGTCAATTGAAATTCACAGAAAGACACTTATTTTACTCACTATTCAATAGATAAAATGAATGAATACACCCCAACGCCGAATGGGCGCACCGATCCTGTATCACCTTGCGTAACAACGGGAGAAAAAAAGTAACATGAAACTTTCGTGTCTGTCCTAATTTGGGTATTCGAAGATTCATGTACAGTCCAGAATCCCACTGACTGCGATACGGTGATTAGTTTCAAAAAGTACCGGCTAAAGTACTCATTGAATTCTTATAGGGCAACATCACGCGTTGGTTAACATAAATCAAGATATGTTTTCATCTGTGGATGTAGATGGAGTTTTGATAATGAATACTCATAGAATGAAATGAAAATGTGATTATTGGATTATGACAATGAAGTTTTGTTTTGAGGAAGCTAGAACTTGTATAAATACATTCTGTAGATATGTCTGAATCATCCATACAGCACCGTTTGAACATAACCTCAAAAAATTATTTCACGTATGCCATCGAGTAGGTTCTTTACTAACATTATTCCGGTGACGTTTATATTGCATTTTGTCCCAATGAATCATATTATGTTGAACTGGTATGTATTCAATAATAATCGAAAGGGTTTGATATATGAGAGACATGCACACATCGACGTATGACTTCACAATTTGAGGAAATAAGCTGAGTTCAGTTCAGAAGATGCTCGAAATGATCAAACGTCTTGAGATAAAAACAGCCTATTCGATATTTCACGTCGAAAACAGCAACGTCGATATTTCTACAATTATTTATAATTCCCCGCCGTTCATTCAATATTGAAGCAGGTTCAATTTTGAACACCTTCTGTTTCAAATAGCCCCATAAAAAAAGTTTGGAGGTGTCAAACTGGCAAGCGAGATGGGCACTTCGTAGTACCTCTATATCCATATCGAATTCACTTCAACGATTTCAGTGATTGAAGAATCAGCTGTAGTTGCCAGCATATTCAAATACAATTCCTCTGTTGAATTTCCCTCAATTGACCATTTTGGATATAGTTGACGTGGTACCTATCTAGTCATGAACTAAAAGAGAATATTTGAACTGAACAATGAAATTAGCTGTACCAACATATTTGTCTCTTTTAACAGCAAAAAATATTGCCATGTTGACAGATGAAAACGAATATTTCTGCAATATCGATATTGATATGTTTGTTTCCAGGTAATTATTAAATGTTCCGCCATTTTGTATTAGGTAAAGATATTGACTGCATATTCAAGGGTTGTGAAAAATTCGTCAAGAGCTTCAAAATGATGTATCACAAGACCCCCTTTCCATTTTTTTCCACATGGCTCCCAGTGGCCATCTTGAACTTTCCATGTAACAATTTGACTTCAAAATATAGTATTCATGCATCTTAAGTATGAATTTTTTGAGTTGTCTCGTTCAAAAAATGAAAGAGTGGGGCATTAAAGAAATGCTTATACACTTTCCAATGATTATTATATAAATTTCTTTTAAATTGATCGTTATATTTAACATTTATTGACAAATTCAATAATTGTAAACGCAGGTCTGATGAACATTGAATTATTTGATTCGATTTGATAATATAACCGAACATATATTTGCTCTTCAATATTCTCATATCCAAAACGAGTGACAGAACTCTACACTCTACACCAACAACTCGGATTCCCTCGTTATTTTTCCGTTTCGAGTAAACACACTCCTACCTTCCACGCGCCCAAACCAACCATGACAATGTTGAACATCGAAATTGAGTAAATATACGGAATTATGACAGTGTGAAATATATGTAGACACATGCGAAATATCGCATATCGAAGATGTCGAGATTGCATTTCCATGTCGACTCAAACGATCTCATAAGCACTCCCAGAATTGGAATCCTATTACACGGGAATAGGCCAGGTGCGAAGAAAACATCAGACTATCGCGTCACATCGCGGGATTCCAGCCTTTATAGTCCTGGCACTGAGCACCAGATTGGGTCCCGATTGCGCGAAAGTGTGTCAAGATTGCTGGCGTGGATGCTCACATGCCAATTTCTTGAAATATTGATGGGCAACGCTTCGCTGTGCAACGTGTATAAATCTCCCAGATGCGATCTTGGGGTGCCGTGGATTCCATTATTCAGCTGATTTCGTCAGAGTGTTGATTATAACAGCAAGTTTCAACTGACGTGGGTAACTACTATCGTGCTTCTAGTCATTGATGTACTCTCCATTGGGGAACGAAGATTACTCTCGTCTTTTTTGCAGTTTCAACAATTATTTTTCCATCTGTGGGGCTACGATGGTCAACAATTATAGCAACCCCATCAAGTACTTTCAGAAAGACTCTTGGAAATGCTATTCTGTGACGGAATGAGCTCAATCAATCCTCAGCCAGAACTGTGGATTTTTTCCTTTCTCGAGACGCACTTGAGATATGGAATCTTCTGGGGCTTATGTAATCAGCAATCAGAAAACAGTATTCATTTTACAAAAAAGGGCTCTCAGATACATAATATGTATCTGAGAAGGAACTAGAAATACAAAAAAAAATTGCTTTCAGCTCGTTCTCATCAGGCCAGAGAGACTTTGAGAAGAGATCAGGAAAAGGCTTCTGATGAATTTTACGTCTGCACATTCGACTTACAGAAGGCACTTCCTTTTCTGAAGCTGTCTACATCAGTGGCATATTACCAGCGCAACTTGTATATTTATAATTTTGGCATACATTCCTTCAACTTGAATACAGGCTTCATGCATGTTTGGGATGAGACAGAGGGTGAAAGAGGATCTCAGGATGTAGCTTCGTGCATTCTCTAACACCTCAAGGAACTTGCTGGAACCTTCAAGAAAATAATTTTGTTTTCAGATTCCTGCACAGGGCAGAATCGTAATATTAAGATGTCTCTTAGTTTGCTGAAACTTATGCAGGATCCCTGCATAGCTGCAGAAACGATAGATTTGAAATTCCTAGTATCTGGTCACTCATTTCTTCCGAATGATTCAGAATTTGGAGTAATAGAGTCAGCCAGCAAGAAGCATCATCATATTTTTGTCCCGCAAGATTGGTTCAATATCAAAAATGCTAAGAGGAAGCTCCCACACTATGAAGTTATTGAAATGAAGAGGGATTATTTCTTTAGTACGGAGGCACTAGAAGAAGCCGTAATCAATAGAAAAACAGGCACTGACGGCTTTGCTGTGAACTGGTTGAGAATTCGGTGGCTTCGTTTCGAGAGAGGACAAGAATTTTCAATGAAATTCAAGGATACTCTCAGTGATTTAGTGGATTTCCGTGAAATCAATATCAAGAAAACAAGTGGCCCAGGAAGAAACCTGAAGTCTCTGAAGAGTGTCCAACAAAATCCCCTTTATACCACTCGGAGGCCTATAACTTCAGCTAAAAAAAAAGACATGATCAGTCTGCTTCCTTACATTCCTCCAGTATACCACAATTACTTCCAACAGCTACCATTGGTAACTTCCACCCGAGCCACTCAACTGCAACCTGAAATTGCCGATGACGAATGGATTTATGATGATTGAGAACTATTGAAGTATCTATCATATTGGTCCCATTTCAATAAATAAATTCATATTGAGCTTGTTCTGTATTCATGAAAAATTCACCGGAAAAGTGAACCAAGTCCAACATGAGGGAAGAAAATGAATAATAAATCTCTAATCATTTATTTTTTTGCTCATATGATAGCACTCTAATTTAAGTTATGAATGGTTTGAATGATCTACAGTCGAAAAAAATTAAAAAGATGATATAGGAATTAATCGTTGACAAACAACTTCAATCCTTCATAACTCGAATTCATCGTAAATGGACTTGGTTCACTTCAGCTTTGAACCCCTTATATGTTACGCAAAATCTCAAGACCACTGCAAACCACTATTCATCAGTCAAATAATCGTAACTGTACGTCCTTTTAGAAACCGTGTGCCTAATACACAAAAAATATTATAATTCAGCAACAAATAATGTCAGACGTAACGATACAAGAGGAAGTAGAAATATACCCTTTCCAATCCCAAAATCAGAAATTACCAAATTTTTTTTGATATATTATGAGAGCAAGAACACCTTCCAATTTGGTATAGGGCAATAACAAATTTTTAAAAATTCAGAAAATCAGTTAAAGGAGTACTTCTGCAAAAATCCTACTACGACTTAGGGAAATATTACAATGATGCCTTTTAACTTAGTATTTTCGATGCTCACTTATCTGTGATGGTTTGTTTATTCATTCATTGATTATCTACGATGATTTATACCGTGTGACACAGACTCTGGGTACACCCCCGTTTTCTCCTTTGCTTCTTTAGCATTATTTCTGAAATTTGGAACATTGAATATGCTCATTGAGTAGCATTTCTCGACATATCTGAAAGAAAAAAACAACTCACAATTTTTCCGGTAATAACATCAACTTTCGATTCTTGAATGGGACACCCTGTATATTGTTAGATGATCGGTTAGGAATGATCATGAGGAATCCAACGATACCAGGTTTTATGGGGTTATCTCCGATGACTACGGAGATATCGCCATTTATTTTATTCATAAGCTCAATGAGTGGGAGAGAGAATTGGATTGACCCGCCAGAAAAAGTTTCTCTCTCCTACTCGTTGAGCTTATGGATAATATAAATGGCGATATCTCCGCAGTCATTGGAGATAACATCATCAAACCTGGTATCGTTGGATTCCTCATGATCATTCCTAGCCGATCATGTAACAACATACAGGGTGTCCCATTCAAGAATCGAAAGTCATTTCCGGAAAAACTGGAAGTTTTTTTTTTCTTTCAGATATGTCGAGAAATGCTGTTCAATGAGCATATTCAATGTTTCGAATTTCAAAAATATAGCTAGAAAAACAAAGGAGAAAACGGGGGTGTACCATGAGTCTGTGTCACACGGTATATTTGTCTTATTTGTGTGTATTCGTTTATGTACATATGTTTCTGATTTAATAGTGATGGTTTATTGTATATCATGATTTTAATATTATATTTTAACTCTTCGACTTTATGAAGTTGCAGTAACTTTGTCAATAAGGATTCCTCAGATAATAAAGCATATTTGATTGAATGATTGATTGATTGAAAACTAACTCCTGTGTTTTCAAGCGAGGTTGTGAAATTAGAATAGAAATTTGATATCAAATTCACTAGAAATAATAATATAAAACCATGGAGACTATATAAAAGTGGAAGATGAACATACATCAATGAATCAAATGGAAGAATACACATTCATCGAATGTTTGTTGGGGAAGTGAAATTGCCCTGGAATTCATATTTTGGATCATCAAAAAATTGTGTTTATAGTAAGTATACCCTGTGTATTTGGCAGTGTTAATATTGGTGAAACATCAAGACCATTAAGAAAGAGCACAGATGAACATGAAACCGTCTTGAGAAGATGAGAAATAGATTGAAATCAGTTGAACACCTATTATCAAAACGTACACACATGGTCGAGTAGGATAACATCAACTTACTTATGACAGAACAGAATAAAAAAAAAACTCGGAGAGGCTACTTGTTCATTGAGTATGGATGAAATTGTTCGAAAGGTACAAGTTTCGTGAACGCAGCAACTCAACAGGGTAGACTAAAAATCTGCCCTTCTACACTGATATAGACTCCAACATAAATTTTTGATTTACTCAGATTTTGGCTGGTCACAACCCAAAAACAACTGAGATGCTCTCTCCATGAATAATGTCTTTCAGACAGTACACAGATGAGATTTTGCATTGAAGTATATTCACATATCATGGAAGAATTCTAATATTATTCATTTGCTTCAATATTCTTTTCGTTAATGTTTTTGGAAGTTTCATCAGAACATGGTAACCATATTTCAGAATTCAAATACATCAAGTGATTTTTTGCATAATATAAAGATGTGACATAAATTGCAATAAAAAGATCGGAGAGTAGTTGTTTCAATTCTGTATGTAGAGACTGGCCTGAACGAGTTGTTCCAAAGAGTATGGTATATTCCATAATCTTAGTCAGACTTTCAATGGTATCAATCCAAAATGTTCCTTTGAATGAGTATCCAATCCCTGTATCAGAAAAGAATGATACACTTCTCATCTTTCCGTTGCATCCATAACAAAATAACATAGGTGCCTCTCATGGATCACTATCGATCCTCTTCATCTACCTTCACACAGATAACCTATTCTATGAATAAAATTTCATATACTTTCATTTCGTATTGACAGAATAAGAATAAATTTTTCACCCAAGTGGAAAGTTACGACCAAATATTCTCATACGGTTATCTTTATTATAGAAGATTCCAAAAATTTATCAAGAAAAACCCATGGCCGTGCAGAAATCATGGTACCAGACGCAATTATAATTTTATATTATACAACGAGCGTATAATGATGGCTCTTATTCATGAGATGAAGTTTACTGCCACGAGCCACAGGCGAGTGGCCTGAATCACCGAGAGAATAATAGCCATTATGAGCAAGTAGAGTACCATACTTCGTCCACGACTCTTGTATAAATTATATATTTTAATAGCAATATTGGAAAAAAAATTCATAACAGTATGTCTGAATAACTGGGAAATATCAATGATATCAGATGATTCAACAAGAATTTGAAAACTATCCAAAATGTATGTATTCCTCAGAGAATTACGCTATCCATTAATCACTAGTAAAAAATGGAATCATTATTCACTACCATCAATATGATGGTACCATAATAAGATGGTAAAGAATAATGATTTGATTATTCACTAGTGACTAATGGATATCGTAATTCTTGAAGAAACATCCATTATGAATATTTTATATAATAATTATTGTCGTGGACAATTTTTTTTGTTTAATATTTTTAGTACGATGATGTGTTCTCATGATTATTTTGCAGAATATGCCATTTTGAAGATAACTGGATGATGATATTTGGGTGTAACTTTCCACTTGGGTGAAGAATTCAGTATTTTCCTGTAAATAGTCTATTATACTGCTCGAAAGTGACAGAACAGTGTTAGAAGTTATTATTTCATATAGCAGCATCGTCCTAAACACAATTCATGGTGTACTATTTGAAGTTATGGTGCGATAATTATTATAATAATGATAATGATAATAACAATGTTTATTCACCAAAAAAAAGTGTTTACAAAATTAATTGACATTATAGTAAATAAACATGGGGATACCACAGAAGCTTTAGTTCCGAAGTACTATCGCTTGTGCGTGGTTTCGTGTGTATATAATATAATATAATAAAAACAGAAGGAATCTAGGTATTGACAAAAGTGCTGTGTATAACACATGACAAATGTATTCGCATATATATGTATATCAGAAGGAAGAAAATATAATTAACAGTAGGGGTATCAAGTTCAAACAAATGGAACACAAAGTATACCTATTTAAAACATATATATGTGTATATACAGAAATATATGAGATCAAAGCATATATGTGGAAGCCATTCATAACATTTCCGATGTGAGTTCAGTATGGTAGTATGGAATTGGAATATTGGATTTGATATGAGGTATAATGCATAAGCAATTTTTTTTATTCAGCATTGGTATTTCTGGTTAACAAAATCGTGTATGTTGTTTTTTTCTATACATTTTCTATTTGATTTTTTTCTTATATGAGTTTGAATTATGTGTGTTTTGTATTGGGCTAGGTATTATCCTGTGAAGTCTAGGTGCAAGATAGCCACAGTGACGTTGACCTATTGTTTTTTCACAACGGTAGTAGCTGTGATCTATGTCTGGTAGTGTAGTTGTGAGTCACTTGTTTTGGAATTTTATGTTGTTTTTTGACGTTGATGGGCATGGATGCACAGAAAAGTTGTCTTACGTCGTACATGCCAGACAATATGTATAATTGATCATTAGAAAATAGAAGTGGCTAGCCGAATATTATTCTGAGAATCCACCTCTGAATAACGTTCAAGTTTTCAAGATGAATATCGTTCACACCTCCCCATCCTATTATTCCATAAGTTAGCTGTGATTGTACGAATGCGTGGTATAATACGGAAAGATGTTTAGTGTCACGATAGTCTTTTAGGTATTCGAATCTTGAGAGAATGCCCCTCATTTTTTTTATTATTTTTTAGATTTGAAGGTTCCATTCGAGGTGTCGGTCGACTATGATACCTAAATATTTTATCGAATCAGCTTCTGGAATATGTGATTGAGGACCAATGTTCAGTGGTCCCATATCAGGTAATCCACTCGAGTACGATGTGAATGGCAGATATTTCGTTTTTTCCAGATTGAGTGTGAGAGTATTATATCTGAACCATTTTTCTATTAATAATGAGTCGTTCTCCGCTAGCGATTTCAATGTATCCCATGATTCAGACTCATAGAATACAGCTGTATCGTCAGTAAAGCTTAGGATCCTTCCTTTGATGTTGAGATTCAATAAGCCATTGATATATAATGTGAACAAGAGTGGACCTAGTACTGTACCTTGCAGCACTCCGTAAGATAGAGCATACTATCACTCAGTTCACCTCCTATGTTCACCCTTTGTTCACGATCTTCTAGGTAGCTTCTCAGTAGGTTATGGATATTTCCTCTCAATCCATAATTATCCAATTGATCCATCAGTTTTTTATGGCACACAGTATCAAATACCTTAGCGAGTTCTATGAAAATACATAAGGCAGGCGTGCTTTTATCCAATGACTTGTAAATATAAGTTGTTAGTTGGTGAATAGCATCGTCGGTCGATTTTCCCTCTTTGAAGCCATATTGAAAGTCAGAAATTATTTTAAATTTGTTACAGAAGTCCTGAATTCTCTTTTTTATTACTTTTTCTATAATTTTCGAAATGTTGGATATAAGTGAGATGGGTCTATAATTCACCATTTCTAATTTATTTCCAATGCCTGAGTAAAAGGGATTTGAAGCGTTTTTGTTACGCCATTTACAGTATAATGTCGATATTACCGTTTGCTTGACAATGCACGACGAAGTTTTCTACTCTGAAGGAAAAAATAGGTGCAGAGCCCTGCCTGTTTGTTAGTTCGACAGAAATGTTAAAAAAAAAAAGATAATAAAGCTCAAAAATAGAGTTGACGATAAGAGTTTATGAAGGAAATGAAAGTTAGGGCACTGAAATAATCTTCAAAACATGAATGATATAAGACATTGAAAAAAAAATCCACTTCTGTTTCTGAATTGATTTCCATCTTTTGGTATTATCTATAAGTTATCAAGAAAATGAGTGATTCAGGTTACGACGTCCGTAAGAAAAACGAAAGACATGACTTGGAAACGAAATCACAAGTGCTACCTTCCCATAGTATCCATCCCTTCAAATGATATTCCCATAAGGTTGACTATCTATATATCTATAAAGGATGGTATCACTCCAGTTCATCCACAGCATCCAAAAAATTGAGTTGATTTGCCCATCAAACATTCCCCTCCCCATTCGAAACAACTGACTAAAGTACAACAACTCAAGAGGCATCAACCCTCTCAATGTCATTCGAAATCGATAGCCGTGATGTATTCAAATTAATTTGTCAAGAGAATCGAAGTTATATCAATTAGTTTGACTGACACCAAAATATACATCACATAATCGTATCCTAATGTTGATCTGGAGGCCCCAATGGTGGTTGTGTTATTATATATGTCACTCCCAGAATTTGACATGCAAGACGAATTATGATTTTGATTGCTGTCAGTTACGATTGATGAATATTTTTCCTAGATGAAATATTGGTGGTAACAAATCAAGTCTTCGGAATGTTATGACATTGAATGAATTTCGTATGTTGATGTGGAATGTTATGTACTATTGATTTCTGATAGGGTGGGTAGTCACTATATTCAGATTTCAGGTGAGGACAATGAAAAAAATATAGCGTAGATGGGATTGGTGCCAAACTAATATGGATTTGTATTGAAAAAATCATCCTTGTTTGTCTGGCTAACGATATTAAAATTTCAATTTGCACCATCGTACAAATTTTAAATCTTCTTCAATACATACTCTGCTATCTATTGACGAAATCCCCATCTTCGTTGCTTGAATTCAACAAAAACATTCATTGCGAAAGGAAGAACCACACCCAATGTGTTTTTCTGTGTGTGCCCACAGAAAATATCAAATAAAAAATTCCATTCTGTGGTTCAGGGATTGCACTGAACTAGAGTGAAATAATGCTTCCCACAATAATCACTGAACATAAGACGATTTTGTCGAAGAAAAAACCCAGTGAATTACATAAAATTTGAGGTCACGGCGATATTTATATTTCATGAAGTCTTGAACTTCATTCCATTTTTCTTTTCCCTCTTATAACAAAATTGGTTCAATCTTCCATGCAGTGAATCCAGTATGGGCGGAGAATATTTACTACGTCTATTACTTTAAGGAAGTGAATCAACGATGAAGCCATGAAGAATATTCAAATTGGGCCATCGCGGTTTTTAATATGATCGTAAAAACTTGGGATGTAGAAGAAATTTAATATCGCGGACAATCTCACCAGGAATTATTCAAACGTGCAGGAAGTATTCTGAACTTTTTTGGGCTCGTTGGGGTTTCGTGCTGGGGTTTCTTGGATATCCATCCGACTCGAATGTTGTCTGGAGATATATTTCCTTGCATTGTTTATTCAATTACAGAATACTAGTTTGCCTCCTCAGTTGTGTGCTTTGTTGGAGAGTTTTTTGTCTGATAAGGTGTCTGTATGTGGTTATTGATGGAGAATCATCTGATATTCTTTCAATAGATGAAAGTGTTCCACAGGGTTCAGTTCTGGAGCCTACTTTGTTTCTGCTTCATATCAATGATTTGCTCGAGAAAATATCTTGTTCAGTACATAGTTTTGCGGACGACAGGACTCTTCATACTAGTTTCTCTTCCAGAGTCCCTATACCAGCTCGAGGAACAAAAATTAAAAGAAACATTCACGTCATTAGAATTAACGATGACTTGGTAAAAATAATAGAATGGGGTAGCATGAACTTGGTTGAATTTCACGCTAGGAAAACCCAGGCATGTCTTTTCGTAAGGAAAGACGATCTATCATCATCTAGTATTATGATGTCAGGAGTGAGTATTTCTACAAAGTCAAGTATCTCGATGCTAGGAATAACGATCAGTGATAATCTCTCATGGAAAAACCATATGAGATCTATCGTTAAAGGTGCTTCCCAGGAACTTGGATTTTCATTTCATTGAGGCTTCTCGATTCTATTCAGAGAAAGGCAATCCGTCTTGTTGGTGATTCTTCGCTTACAGACTCGCTCACTTCAATTCAATTCAATTCTTTATTGTCTTGTTGCCATTGCTTACAATAGATAAGACGTGTCATAAAAGTACATACATATAAGTATACACAAAGTACAGAAAAAACATAACATTCACAATTACGAAATACCATTTTTATTCACAATGTGGTATTTGTCCTGACATCAAAGTCAAGAAAAAAAAATGTTATAAAAAATCATTTGAAATATATCTTTCGAACTCTTTAAGATTGTAAAAACATTGGTCTAAGAGTATTGCCTTCAACCTCATTTTGAACATGTCACTAGATGTACTCTCTTTGATATACAAAGGTAATTTGTTGAAAGAACGAATGCCAACCATAAACGGAGACTTTTGACAGAAGGTGTGATTCACTTTATTCAATATAAAATCATTCTTATGCCTTGTGTCGTAGGTGTGTATATCTTTATTTTTCACAATACACTTTCGATTATTGAATATATATGTTAATAATTTCAAGAGATAAATTGAGGTAACAGTAAGGATTTTTTCATGTTTAAATATATCACGACACGAAAATAAGCCTCAAAATACGCTTCTGTGAGATAAAAATCCTTCTACGTCTCGTGCTTGTCCCCACACGATTACGTTATATGCAATAGCAGCATAGGCATAAGAATAATATACATTTATGAGAGTGTCAGTATCAAGAATAGATTTCAATATGGTCAATAAATAATAACACTGATTAAGTTTTTTACAAATAATATCAGTCTGAACTGTCCAAGACAGGTTATTATCAAAAATGGTACCTCAAAATTTAACATGCTTTGAAGATACAATATCATGATTATTGAAAGAAAAAGACCATAAAATGGTGGTCTGTAATTAGTGTGGTATTCAATACAAAGCGTTTTCTTAAGATTTATCATAACCCTGTTTCTAGAGCACCAATTATCAAATTCCATGAATGTGGTATGTATTTTTTGTGAAAGAATGTTTCTTGAACAATCAGAGATGAGCATACAAGTGTCATCTGCGTACATTAGCACCTTTGCTTGCGAGATGTGGCCAGGGAGATCATTTATAAATATTAAAAAAATTAAAGGCCCGAGGACACTTCCTTGAGGTGTTCCCAAGTCAACCTCAAACTCATTTGATATGACATTGTCAATTTTAACAAACATTTTTCTCCTCTCCAGAAAAGAGGTGAACCACTTATTAATGCAACCACGTATACCCAGACGGTCCAGCTTCGAAGATACAAAAGCTTTCTCAACGGTATCGAAAGCTCTAGTTAAATCGAAAAGTATAGATACGACACAGCTTCCAACATCCAATGTGTCGTGAATATGTTGTGTATAATCAACAATACTGGTTTCTGTTGAGAACCCGCTACGAAAGCCATGCTGGCAGTTTGTAATTTTCGAGAAGGTGTTCAAAAAAAGCAAAACCCTATTTGAAACCACCTTTTCAATAATCTTTGAAAAAACACTCAATAAAGATATTGGCCGGTAATTCTCAATGTTAGTGGGATCATTTTTTTGTGTGATAAAATGACAGTACTTATCTTGAGGCTAGTTGGAAATATACCTAGAGCGATAGAAATATTTATAATATGTGCCAGACTAGGAGCAATTATCTCTTTACATTCTTTTATTACAGTAATGGGGATTTCATCTATACCAGTAGATTTTTTATGTGGTAATTTGTTAATTTCCTCAATAACTTCAGATGAAATGACTGGTGCGAAAAACATTGTATGCCTTGAGGATTCGCTTGTGGTACAATTGTTGCCAGGATTATTGCCAAAGTGGTTGGATATTTTTTCACCAACATTTGTAGTCAGGTGAAAAAGTATCCAACCACTTCATTGGAACATTGTAGAAAGGTCGGAGACTTGTCTCTCTTCCATAGTTATTTTCACATTCGATGTTCTTCTAAGTTGTTATCAATCGTTTCACCCTTGGCAATACCTGGCAATACCTTTTGTTGTGAATTTGGAGACCTGTCGAATCTCTCTTGCTCAGAGATCCTTTTTTAATAGAACAGCTTAGCTTTGAAATTCCTTGTCGAAATAGGTCTTTCCTAAGCTTACAAACTTCAGAAATTCAAAGTGAATGTTAATTCGTATCTCCTTGATTCACGCGGTGTTCTTTGAACATTACAGGGCTTACCTTTCGTGTGAATCTGCATATAGAAGAAGAGAGTCGTGTTAAATACACTATTCATAACTCAAGGACGGCTGAACCAATTTGTCTGAAAATTTGTTAGTTGGTATGAGAACCAGGAGACGGATAATTTTTTCTGTTTTACCCTTTACTTCAGCTGAGTATCAATTCACACTCTCTCCATTGTCGTACCCATATTCCTCTGAAGGAGATGTTATTTACCTATAGACGGGAAATTGTAGTGCTACCATTTTATGTTGTGGACAACGATTCAAGTCGTTGGGAATATAGTCGTTAATGTTAGTGCCTTTTCTGTAAATGTCAAACTCTTTTTCATTCTGTCCGTTTCCTTTACCAATACATCTGAAAAAGGCACATGTTATTCTTTTCCCAGAATCAATATTAATTTCAGTATCAATTGCGGTTAGGTGGGACTCGTTTTGATTCTGAATTCCCTCTCTCACATATTCTATTGCGGGGACTGACTCTTTGTGAGTGGTACACACTATTTGAAATGATTACTTGGATGGAAACATGGAACCATAGAAACATATTTACTCATAACACGGTTTAACGAACCTCTGATTCCGTAATACCTGTCTTTTCGAGTAGGTAATTGTTGAAGACAATTCAACATTTCATCTTCCGAGTTGTTGAAAACGTGAAATTTAATACAGAACAATGAATAAGCGGGGACCGCGTTTGAAATTTCAGCATTTCCTGTTATAATTAAATCCTACCAAGCAACTGAGTTATTAAAATGTAATGTATTTACACGGAAACTTGTTAACACTGCGGAACCTGTTTCTGTGCTCCCCCAGATTTATGGCATACGCATTTTGATTTACATATTGCGAGTTATCTCCGAGCATTAATTCGTATATATAGTATACATATTAAGTACGTATATCATGAATTGTTGAACACTGAATTTGTCATGAGTTGAGAATAACTTCCAATATTAATTTCAATCATTCTACTAACTGAATATGTCAATAAACCAGAAACCTATTGGAAAAAATTAAAAAACCGTTTGTGAAGAACTATTTGATCAGAGTATTTCATGAAAATAATAATGATGAATTTGTTCTATTTGCATCAGTAATAATTATATAAGAATGTGAAGTCTACAATAATAGCCAGCCATGGTTTTAGAGTAGTATGCCAAGATTTCCTTTTCATCATCTGTGGCGATATCAATATTGACAATTTGAATATGAACAGTAAAAAAAAGGATATGAATCTATTTCTTGATCTTCTCGAAAGTTATCAGTTATCTTTTAAGAACAGTTCACCTACAAGAGTATTCACCGACATAAACGGTGTGACTTCTTCAGCTCAGATTGATTATTTTTCGACTAATATCGAAAAATCTTTGTATAGAGAAAAAGTTGAACAGTTCAATATTAGCGACCACTTCGGTATAGTTTTATCGTTAGCATCAGGTCAGGAGGATAATCGGTATAAAAAAGCACAAAAATGTATATGGAAACGTGATACAAGGAAAGAAAATATGCTACTGCTCCGAAATAATTTGGAGATAGAGTTTTTTCAATCTGTGTATGAAAATATCTCGGACGTTGATCTGGCGTATAACAACTTTGCGAATATTTTAAAAAACGCCTTAGATTTGTGTTGCCCTTTTGTGAAAATAGAAATCAGAGAGAATAAAAACTATTGGATAACGAAGGAGTTAAAAGAGGAAGGCAGACAGTTGAGGGATTTTTTTTGGTTGGAAAAAAATTTGAATGAGGAAAATTTGTTGACAAGATATGAAGAAACAACATAAAAGAAATATTATATCAACAAAAACACTATACTACCAAAATAAAATGAATAACATGAATACCATTAGAGAAAAAACTGAAAAAGTGTGGAATATTGTTGATGAAAAGAGGGGTACAGCATATAACATTGGTGGAATTGAACGTATCTCGGTAGATAATAGAATTATTGAAAATGCTAACCACTACACTACCGAGACCAATAGTCAGTGACAAATTATATGCTTTGGGTTTTCGCGGAATTTTCCTTAAATGGGTGATATCTTACATGAGTTTCCGAAAAATATTCGTTAAGGTGGAGGAAAGTAGCTCTGATACCTATAACGTTGAACTTGGCGTTCCACAGGGCTCAATACTCGGACCCTTGATCTTTTTGTTATTTGTCAATGATCTGCCATTGCACGTTCAAGCTTCAAGTATGGTGCTATATGCTGATGATACATCAATTGCGGAAAAGGCAGAAACTCCCGAAGAACTCCAGATCAAGCTCAATATACTCTCAGATCATTTCAACTGTGAAAAACTTATAGTGAATGCCAAAAACACGGTTTTGGTCCAGTTTTTTGAAAGGAAAGCAGTTAATTACAGTACTAATGTCATTGTTAATAATGTTTTTATAGATACCTCAGAGTTCACAAAATTTTTGGGAATAATTATTGATCGCGATTTAAATTGGAAACAACACATCAGTCAGCTCTGCAAAAAACTCAATAGCAATTTCTATGCACTATTACAACTCAAGCCCATTCTCGATACTGAAACGTTGATGAGTATTTATTATGCGTTGATAAACTTCATTTTATCATATAATATAATTTTATGGGAAGATAGCTGTGATATAAATCGGGTGTTCATTGCACAAAAAAGAATCATAAGAGTAATATTTGATTCGAAACGAGATGAGTCTTGCAGACCTATTTTTAGATCAAATGAAATTCTAACAGTGCCATGTCTGTATATATACTCATGTCTCATATATATAAAAAAAAGGCAAAAGGATTTCGATACAAACTCTGGCTGCCACAGATACCCCACCAGAAATGGCGATCTTCTGAGAATCAAAAAGCACTGTACAAAGTTGTATGAAAAATCGCCTTCGTTTGCAGGATCACGATTTCTCAATTGTTTGCCTCCAGAAATGCGTTCGGTTGTGAATTTGAATTTGTTCAAGAGAGAACTCAAGGCAATTTTGATTGAGAATTGCTTTTATTCCATAAAAGATTTCATACGCAAAAAATAGCCAATGTTATTTGAATTTTATTTCTGTAATTCTTAGTATTAACTTTTAACTATCTTCTTTAATTTGTGACGTTTCCTATATCATCTGTAATATGATCCTTGGAAGAATAAATGATTGATTGATTGATTGATTGATTAATTTGTGTTAGCTCACATTCTGCTTTTTCAGATCATCTGACAATTGCAATAGTACTTTTCGATACGATTAACAAAAAATTAGGAATTGAAAATTGATTTATAAACTATATTTTCTAGAATTTTAAAGTGACTGTATCGTTCTAATGAATATAACACAAAGCAGCTATAAAAAAAACTGCCAATCAATATTGGGTTAACGTGTGTGTGTTGCAGATGACAACCATGATCTCTTTTTTATATCGGGGGTAGGGATATTTGGCTCCATTTCTTTCAGAAGTCAATTCGAATCAAATACAAAACTTCTTTAAAATGGATAATTTGATATTTGAGTTTGAAAATATTCTTCATAGTCGATGGGCATACTTGAAGGCTGGCGTAAACTCGAATCATCTTCAAAACAATTGGTTTAGGCCAGTCTCAAATCTACCTACACAGTAGGATTTGGCTGGCACCTCTCAGAAAACAACTACTCCTCTGGCAAATACCACGAAGGGCTTTGAATTATATTCGACTGGTGCCAGTGCATGTTTCTTCATAGAAGAAGATCCTGCATTTGCTTCTGACGATACAGATGGAAGAATGGATTTTCGATAAAAGGGACAGACACACTTGCAGACCGGTTTCGGGCTATTTGGCCACTCGTCAGTACAAGGCAGTGCCTTCATCAACATAAAGTCAATGACTTCCCATAATTAAAAATCAAAAGCCTTCATAGTATCAAGCCCCGACAGAAGCTGGCACCGGTCGGATATATTGCAATGCCCTTCGTGGTATTAGCCAGGGACGTAGTTGTTTCCTGACAGGTGCCAGCCAAAACCTACTGTGTAGGTAGATTCGAGACTGGCCTGAACGAATTGTCCGAAAAATTATTTTACTTTCATGATAGTCATTTCATAGATATTATTTTTCATTTATATTTTGATGGAAAATGAGACAAAAAATATTTTCAGGGATGTACTCTCACAAATATACTCAAAGCTGAAAGAATTGGGCTTTCGAGTAATTTGTACACTCGCCCATATCAATTCTCATCCGAAATTTCTCTCCTATATGGTTCTTTAGCACCTCCACTACCGCCATGAAAAACAATTTCTTGAATATTGTGTCGCACGAAACATACGTGTGAGTTCACCTCAACGACAACATACCTATATATCCCAATAATAGCCCCTCGCATGAACATCATCTACGTTACGAAGGATATTACAACCTTATGGGGCCAATAAAGACATTTATGACCTACTTTATGTCATTTTGATGGTCGTTTTTCAGGTAATTTTAACATCAAATACCAAAACGCTGGCGCTGAGTTGTTATTTACGATCACGAGTGTTCATTAGACAGCTCGGTAATGAATGAATTGGGATGAATTGAAAGTCTTGATCGAACGTATACGGGGTGATTTTTTTATATGTGTGACCCTGGGTTTCGCAGCAAATAAAATAAAACAAGAAATAAGATGAGGAATTAGACAAAATTAAACCTGTTTATACATATTGAATGAGAAATAAGAATCAACCAATGGAATCACGCATTTTTTGACGATGACGTTCAACTATTTTTTCTGCACATGCGCACTTACATTTTCAAACTGAACTAAGATAAGAGTTGAAAGTTGGCCAACTCATATCTTATATTGCTTATTTCTTATTTCATTTCCGTTGATATATAAACGTTCCCATTGAATTACGTATGTTCAACTTTCTTATCTTATTTCTTATTTTATCTTATTTGCTGTATAAAAAACCCAGGGTCACCCAACTTACAAGGTTCTTACAAATAATGCCTACATCCAGGTTCGCTGATATGATAATCCTGTAATGTTCAAAGAACATGTGGGTTGGAATAGGAGAATAAACATTGATATAACCAGTTCATATGAGTAACCTTTCATGTTTGTTTGAATTTGCTTGACAATGTTCTTTGCTGAATGGTAATGGTTCGTACTTACATTCTCTTTATTATTAACACCATTGAAACCTATTGCTAAGAACGAAAGGATGAATTACAAAAAAAATGAGGTGATCAAATTCAAACAAAAAGTTGAAATGGATTTTCTGGTCAAAAGTAGAATCAAAGGTTTGAGTGATAAAAAAAAATATTTTCGTGAAAAACAGAGATAACGAATATGAAATATTAGTAAAAATAATGTAAATAGAGAAATTAATGCAATAGTATTGTGACAAGAAAATTTGGGTTTCGAATGTTAAATATTAGTCAAAAAATTTGAAAGAAGAAATAAATTCGACCATCGAATAAAAACAGCGACATCAACAACTGCGTTTACCGGATACCATGCGAGTGCGGCAAGTCATACATCGGAGAAACCAGAAGACCATTGGAAGTGAGATTGGGCGAACACAAGAAAAACACACAACGAGGAGAAACCACGAAATCAGGAATAGCGGAACATGTTTGGACAAACTATCACAGCATTAAATGGTCTGAAGCCGAGGTCATACACAAGGAGGAGCACTGGTTCAAAAAAAAAATTCGAGAAAGCCGCCTAAATTATCAACAACGACGCATTCAGTCACCCCATTGTGGAGATCCGGAATGTGTGGAAGCTGCTTATCCAAGCCATGGCCGACTTCGGCTCGATGGAAGTGAATCTCGCGCCAATACATCTATTTACGGCTGAAAAACGATTAGAGCACTTTAAGTAGCACCCGTGCTCCTCATAGTTAGTACCGCCCCCTTCCTCACCATTGGGAAATCGGGTCTTTATAACCGACCAAACCTGAAAACCGAAGACGATTGAGGATACCAGCAAACGAAACGATGTGAGTACACTCAACTTTAAACTTGGATTTAACATTTTACCCTTCTATTTCATTCATTTCTTTATTTGAATTTTTCGACTAATATTTCATACTTGATACCTCAATTTTCTTGTCACAATTTTATTGCATTTCTTCCTTCATTTACATTTTTTTGACTTATATTCCATATTCGATACCTCATTTTTTTGGCATAAAATTATTATCTTTGATTAATCGAACATTTCATTTTACTTTCGATCAGAAAATCCATTTCAACCTTTTATTGGATTTGCTTACCTTATTAGATTTTAAATTTTTCTTTCGTTTTTAGCAACGGGTTTCGATAAAGTTAATAATACAGACAATGAAAGTCCAAACCATTACCATTTTTATATAGTAGAATTGTCTGCTTCACAAGTTTGTGAATTTTGGCATCTTTCACAAGCCTGTCAACTCCATCCTGCTTAGAGAGGTTTTCTGATTGAAAAAATAGAGAACAGGAGTTGATGAGAGTACATGTTACCTGAATGGATATGGATAAATTGTAAATTGAAAATGACAATACTTAAGAGCTAAATAACCAAAATATGAATATTGAAAATGAAATATGAGAATAAATTTAGAAAAACTCGAACTACAGTTAGTATGAAAAATGTTGTATCAAAAACAAGTGGAAAGTGTCTTTTCCGCAGTCAACGTCTTGTCCAACAACTGTTGTCGTATGTGGAAACTATTCATCATCCTCCACAATCAAAGCTATTTTTCAGCTATATTTCCGCTTTCTTGCATTTTTGATGATGCCAATCAATTCACGATAATTGCTCCGATGAAGAAAACATTCCCTTCATTAGAAAAGGAAGGAAATCCGGTTTAACTGAATGCCTGCGATGACTGATAGCATACCCTCTGTCGACATGTAACGAGTGTTGAAGTCAATTTTCATATAAACAAATCGAACACGGCACAAAATAAATATCCCACATTTCGAATGAATACATTAAATTCAGATTTATAATTTGTTAGCGAAAAGTGTAATCGGTTGACGGGGCAAATAAATTGAAGTTAAAACAAACTGCGTTGTTTTGTTTTAATTCGACCGTTATATCAAAGATTGATAGGGAGCGAAACATATTGCTGATAATCTATAGGTGACCTGAAATATGTTTCATGAGAGAATAGCTGGGTATTTGCAATTTTATTTTTATGTGGGCAGTGCATTGTAGTATTCGACAGATAAATTGATATGGAATATTATGTATTTTTGAGGTTACTTTTTCACTAAATATAGTGGAGCACTTGACTCATATTGGAAAAGAGACAGACAGAGAAAGCTAGAGAGAGAGAGAGAGATACACCGAGAGAGGGACATCCAACACTGAACTATATATGAAAAGCAAGTAGTGATCTCCTCACTTCCGTTCATTTGTTTGATTTCTTTGAGGAAAAGAAATAAAGATATTGGGAGTAGAAAGAGGAGATAGAGAGAGATAGAATGATAGATAGATAGAGGAAATAGATATAGAGAGAGGTTGAGGGAGGAGAGAAGGAAAGCTAGTGAGATATGGAGAATCTTTGATCTGCAGAACAAGCATCCCTATTGAAAAACGAGTATCGACCTCTCCATAACCATTCAACAAAATACTAATAGCCTGTTAGTTGTAGTCCTCTTTATTTCAAATTTTGGGCTGTCGAAATGGAAATTAACTAATTTGTCCTGAAAACAAATGGTGTGAGATATTCAATACCTTTTTCCACTACTAACCTGGGAAATCACCATTATTGAAGCTTTTCCTCTAATGAAAAGTAACAAAACCTAGGTATATAATAATTAATACTGTAACTTCTTCGATTTGGGTGTTTTTTGTATTTCACAATTCCATCTGAAATTTCAACAAGACGTCCATTTTCTGACAGTTAAGTATAATTTCATTTCAGTTTGTATGACAACTCGAAATGATATGCTCATTAATAAAAATCTGAAAATCTAAATCAATAAAATGTGTTGATATTTCAGTGATAATGGTGAAATAGCATATAACGTAACGGGATGGTTAAGTAGCCTATTACGCTTGAGCGAAAATTGTGAGTACGAGGCTTCAGCCAGTGAACGTAACTATCCTTATCCTCGAGTTGCGTACTGTACTTCTTCTACTGCCACTATGCTTTTGGTGGTGTTGCACAAATTTCTTCAATATCACCCATTTTCATTGATCAACGAGACACTGTAGGACAGCAAGCAAGTAAATAAATATGAATATAACTAGATACAGTCCCAATCCACAAAGTGTTACACATATATTATCTAAAAAGAACAATTTCAATTGAATTTCACAAAGAATTCGAAACTGAAATTGAATGAAATCATGACATCGAATTCATTAGATCCAATGTTACATATCCCATCATTTTCAAAATATAATTCCGGAAGCGGCAGGCATCAATTTAGAATACACGTGTATTCCAGACCTAACAGCTGTCGAATATATAATGAACGATTCAAAATAGTGGGAGTAAATTAATAGTATATTATGCAACGATCGTGTAATGATGGTTATTAATACATGAGCATAAACCGGGATACGAAACGAGCCGAAGGTGAGTTTCGTATGGTTTATGCGAGTGTAATAATAAACATTACATGAGAGTTGCATACGCTATTTTATCTACACCCAATAAATAATCAAGTACTAAAAATATTATATTATGAGGTATTTATATTGAACACAATAATAGTGGGTAATCAATCGTATTCATTTGAAAAATTCTACAAAAGTATAAATAATGGTATAACCACGGAAAATACAACAATGAGAAATGAAAAGAAAAAATGGAAAAATATCTCTGCCGAGTTCAGGATTTGAACCCGGACGTTTCTGATAACCGCCCTCGCGGATGACCACTCGGCCATTAGAGGTCATTCAATTTGTTTGAAAATAAAAACATATGTCTTGCATTTGTCAAATGAAAAATAGAATCTTTTCGATTGTATTTTTTTCTTGTCTAAGACATCTGTGGAGGAGTCGCTGGTAATTTAAGTAAAAATTTTCATTCGATTATCGAAAATTGAGTAAATTCTTTGAAAATTCCATACCTACTGATTTTGACTTGACAAACGTCAAAATGCAAAGCTTGCACATCATGCTTGATTGAAAAATAATGGGTTCCTATCGGTTGAAAATCTATATCGTAATGAAAATCTGTATCGTAATGGATTTCATTATAAAACGGGTTGAGGGCATATAAGTGTATTATTAGAGTACGGGTGTAGATAAATTATATTATTAAGAGTATACTTCTCGCAATAATGACTATTATTATTGACTCGTTATATAATATACCAACAAACATAGAAATATACAGTTTACGGTCGTGTAAAGATTTCAGCCCTAAGGGAAACTATCAAAAAATCAAACATAGACAGAAAAGAACCTTTGCAACATTTAAGGCCCCCTTAACGCTGCCACTGGTTTCTCTAAGTGTTGAAGGATCAATCACATTCACATATCAACGTACTGCTCTTGGCACTGAGCTCTTTGAAACGCTTCTAGCTCGCTACACGATGACAGTGACCGATCACGTTTCACTTCAGTCATGAAGTAATTCCTCAGTTCTTAATCTAAGGCAAACATAACAAAACGTTATCGAATCAAAATGTCAATATGCATTCCGGAATGAAATGCTGGAATGGATTGCTTGCTGCGCCAGAAGCATTAACGTGTTTTTACACGGAGAGAAACGGGTGGAAAGAATTGGGATGCGAGTTTTATGAAATATTGAAGGTGGATTGTTTTTCGAGGTTATGACTGGGGTGGAAGTGTTCACTCACTGAAATTCATAGGCGTAGTTCACATTCCAAGGGTTATGGAAAATAATTCAATGGCATAAAATACTCGCAACAGTCAGGAATAATTATTGATCGACAATACGGACTTTTTCACTAGAGGCCAACTAATAAACGATGAGTTTTGGAACCTTTGGTGTAGAAGTTGAAACTTTTCCTAGAGATCAATTACCCTAACACCAAACTGATATTTTTGCACTCGACGCGCGTTTCGCTAACAAGGTTAGCATCTTCAGGAGAAGAAAATTGATACTAAGTTTCAAGAGGCCAGCTAGTTACTGCTAGTTTCTCTTTCGTGTGAGTCGGTGCTTTCTATAAATAAATCTCTAATATGTTTCCTGTAGTTCATTCGAATTCGGCTTGGGAAGTGCACAGTTCTGTAGGCGACAATTATTACTATTTCTGCTGAAATAGGCCGTTTTTTAGCTGTTTTTATATGTAGAGATTCACACGAAAGTGAAGACCTGTTATGTTTAAAGAACACCACGTGAATCAAGAAAAAGAAGATTAATATTCACTCTGAATTTGTAGGTTTCAGGAGAAATCTTTCTCGGAAAAGAATTCCAAAGTACAGTTATTCTATTGAAAAAAGATCCTTGAGCAGGGTTCGACAGGTCTCCAATGGTTTTTTGGTGTAAAGATCATAGAAGCTGATGCGTTGTGAAGTATTTCCTCGCACGAAATAGAAATCAAAGCTTCTGGAAAGCACTCTTAGCGATAGATCTGACATAGTTTCTCCCTGAGATTATTACTAATCGTAATTCCCAGCATCGAGATATTTGACTCTGTAGGAATAGTTACTCATGACATCTGGATCTTCGAGAAGAGATGTGCCTGGGTTTTCCCAGCATTAAATTCCACATATGGGGACTCTGGAAAAGAAACTAGTATGAAGAATACTGTCGCCCCTAAAACTATGCACTGAACAAGATGTTTTCTAAAATAAATCATTGATATAAAGCAGAAACAAAGTGGCCACCGGGACCGAAACCTGCGGAACACCTCCATTTATTGAGAGAATATCAGACGATACTCCACCAAGAACTACATACAGAGACCTTTCAGAAAAAAAACTCTTCAACAAAGCACGCAATTGAGGAGGGAAACCATAAGATGAGAGTTGGAGAATGACAACCCGATTCCAAACTCGATCGAACGCTTTTGAAATATCGAGTACAACAGCAAACGTTTTTTCAAAGTTTCCGATGTGAAACATACGCTAATACGTCGATACTTGGTCTTTGATGTCGAAATCCGCATTGCTGATCAAAACTCATTCTTAATTTCTCCAGGTATTCGATAGTCTTCATATTTATTGTTTTCACCTCGACTTCAGAGATGATAGAGAGCAATGCAATTGCAATAATTTCAAGGTGGAGTTTTTTCCCATTCCAGGAACTTGCTGAACTCTTGCTGTTCTCCAGGACTAAAGAAAAACACCTAATTTATACAAAATTTTGAATATTCACAAAGTATTGATAACATTATTGCTATCTCGGAAACAAAAAGACCCACAAGGTCTGTTGAATCAGTCAGAAGTTTCCAATTTTGCGAAACTGGAACGATAACTGTTCAGATCTTATATATGATTGGTCGTATTTGAGATATTCGACAAAAACCAGGAATACAACCTTGAGTATCATCTAACCCAAACTTGAAGGTTAACATAACTAACATTGAAGATCAATCAACATAACCATGAAGAACAACTAACCTAACCTTGAAGTTCGAAATACTTAACATTGAAGGTCAACTAACCCATCCGTGAAGGTCAACCATCCAAATCTTGAAAGTCAACTCACCCAACCTTAAAGGTCATCTTACTCAGTTAATTTTTTTCCAAAGTGTGATGCCAAATTTCCAATAGTTGTTGTCTGACAGAAGCTAGTCCATCAACATAGTGTGTGGGTATAGTTGATATTGCCCTGAACACATTGTTGTAGGATAATTATAAAATATTATTCAAAGAACAATATGTACTATTAATAACTCATTAATAGTTATGGGATTCCATATACTGATTGTATTGTGAAAAAATTCATTATACTAATTGAATCAATTCTCCTTGTCTTGATGCTTATGAAGATGAGTAGAATACAAGTTCATTATTATATTAATATTAATATGCGTATAATCGATGGATGATTTGGAGATGATTAAAATAATTTATTAATGCTGAGATAAAAAAGTTATTTGAGACTCCAGGGGCATGGGTTGAAATAGTATATTGTGCCCAGTAGGAAAAGCTTTACATTACTGGATGACTTATTCATAAAAATGTTCAAAAATCCTGTCAAAGATGTAGATAATCTTGATCAATTTGAGAAAATTTCAACAAGAATAATAACAATGCGATTATAGGTTGTGAAAATGATAGAAACACTTAGTAGAGGTGGTAGTTAATATTTATCATAATCAATAAAGATATAGTAATTATTTGGCATGCGAGTTTTGTACGTAAAGTACCACTTTCGATTTGAGTCTCATAAAAAAAGGGGATCCTCATACTATTCTATTGATGATTTTTATTTTCCATGGTAAATTTGGTAAGAGATCACACATGTATCGAATCGAATGATTTATATCAAAATGCATATATCTAGACTAGATATATCACCGATAGAATAACTTGAGGATCCACTTTTTTTATGAGATTCGAATCGAAAGTGCTATCTACTTCACGTACGAAACTTACCTGTCAAATCGTTACTCTACCTTTATCCATCGTCAGTACACAGGAAAAAAATATTCTGTTGATACATACTAGGTATCCGAATAATAAAAAAGTTGGCTTTGGCAATCATGAGTATGTCTGAAAACATTTTCTGCGGCTGAAATCCCTATAGGCTTTGAGGTTTCAGATTGTGCCACAATTATGCAAAGATTCATTACAGCACACTTGAACTCGTTTATGGACTCACCTGGCAGTACTCTACCAACTCTGAATTGGAATTTTCCATGGTTTCAGACGATTTCGAATTACTCAAAGAGCACAGAGTAATGGAAAGTTGTCAATGCTCTCGTACCGAAAAACAGAAGGAGACTTAGAGTATTTTCTTTGGGGAGTTTTCCGCCGAATTAATGGGTAGGTATTTCTTAATTGAATAAATTCTGTCGTTATAAGTCTCTGTGGATTTGTCCTTTTTCGAGACTATCAGACCATTCGTGTTTGAAGGAATGGAGTTTGTGTTATGGAAATTAGGGGTTTGGGTGGTGGGGGTTGGGTGATTCTAGTTGCAAACGTAGGAAAAAAGTAATGGAAAAAGGTTGGAGAATCCAAGTGAGTGGTGACATTTCACCTTTTGTAACCGAAATAAAAAACTCAGGTCTATGGTTCGATACTGGATTACGCTTTACAAAGCAAACTTCATTTAACACCTTAAGACAACTGTATTCGAGTCGGAATTCACTCATTAAAGAACTCAAATTGAAACTATATTAGGCAGTGATTATATCCAGAGTTTCATATTGTGACTGCATTTATGGTCGCACCTTACTCCAATCAGATTCTCTACGTCTTTAACGAATCCAGAATTGCTGTCTCCGATTTCTTTTGGCGTTCGGAAATAACACTACATATCAGCTGTCACGAAGGAGTCAGGTTGGCTGAAGCTGGAGAAACTCACAGATTATTTAATGAAAAAATTTAAGTCATTTTCTAATATCAATAGTTTTTCACAAGAAACAGGTCTGTTCTGGTTATTCCTGAACACAAAACTTCTACCTTCATTCGCAGCTTCTCATACAACGCAGCGAAGCTTTACAATACGCTGCCCAGTGAATTCAGGTTCTACTCAATACTCAATTTCAAGAGAAGACCGAAAGTAAACTTACATGATTAGTTCAGTTTGATCATGTCGACCGCGATTCATTCACCCAGGCAAGCCAAATTCATGTCGTAATATCAGTTAATGATGTGTTGATTTTTGTGTAAAATAATAGTATCAAGATTTGTTGGAATTGGCTAGATGGATGTATTTATACTAGTTGTTTTTTATATATTTATTTTTGGTTGAGTTCAAAAACAGCCTAGGCTGACACTCCGCCCATTCACCTTATGAGTCCAGTATATGTATATTGTTTTACTGTGTCTACAATATGAAGGTGAATAAAGACGTTTTATTATTATTATTAAGTAAATTCTAGGACCTCTAGGCCCCACACATTTTTTCGCTCTCGTTTAATTGTATCTCACTGTAATTTCCATGAATATTCATGTCGAACAGACCATTATTAATAGTACCATTTGATAATCAACATAACATCCAATTAATATTCTTCACAAATCGTATCAGATACAGCTTGAAATATCGAAAATCGAACGAAAGACTGAACAATGAAATTAATTGGGACCGATACCGACAGTGTTAGATACACAAAGCCGATATCAACCATCACTAATTCGATTAAGTTTACAATTCGACATGGTTCTAGGTTATGGACCTATATAGCCGCGGAGGTAACTTGTTATAATGGCGATATCCATTCATCATCAACGTGGGTGTGACTCCTGGTCAGACTCGTGCTAATGGTAATCAGGACCACACATTTGCTCAAACATTTTTCAAAAGTCATTAATTGAATCGAACTGGTTCATACTTGGTGAAAATCCGTATTTAACACATAATACCACAGTTTTCTGTGCCATTTTCTATCAATCAATCAATTTTATTGAGAAAACCTTTTGGTCCCAGAAACTTGGATTTCTTTTTCGTGTAAAGAACTACTTAACTTCTCGCCAGCTTCTAATGATCTAGAAGGCTCAGATACGACCGGACTTGGAATACAGTTCTCATATGTGGAGTTCGGCACCAAAACATTCATTGAGGCTTCTCGATTCTATTCAGAGAAAGGCAATTCGTCTTGTTGATGATTCTTTGCTCACAGACTCGCTCACTTAATTGAAACATCGTAGAAGGATCGGAGACTTGTCTCTCTTCTATAAATATTTTCACGGTCGGTGCTCTCCTGAATTGTTATCAATTGTTCCACCCTTGGCAATATCTACACGGATGACTCGACGAGTACAGAATTCCCACCCTTTTGTTGTGAATTTGGAGACCTGTTGGACCTCTCTTGCTCAGAGATCTTTTTTCAATAAATAGCTGAGCTTTGAAATTCCTTGCCGAAAGAGGTTTTTCCTGAGACTAACAAACTTCAAAAATTCATAATGATTGTTAATTTGTAACTCCTGTCCCTTGATTCACGCGGTGTTCTTTGAACATTACAGGGCTTTCCTCTCGTGTGAATCTGCATATAAAAAAAAATTGAACTTTTGAGAATCAAGAGAGAAACAGTATACATTAATGAGTAGGTATGTTTTGTCATTATTGTATATAATTATGTTTTGATAAATGAAATGAGTGAAACTACAAATCGTCAAATGAATGAAATACAATTTAACCGATCACAGTAGATCATCGAGGTTTTTTTTTAATTCTCTATTTAACGTCGGCCTATTTCCGCTACCAAGGCCAATCACCGACGCCGGTGAGCACACTTCCCCCAACCGGAAATTTTTCCGAACCCTCGGGTATTCCAACCAGAGGTAGGAATCTTTAACGAGCCCAACATCCATGGACTCGGGACCGACACCTTTACGTCCCCTCCGAAGGACGGCATATCCTCAATATATCTTGTGCTCATTGATATATTGTCTGTGAGCTATGATATGCTATTCCGCTGCAGCTGTACGGGTTTTCGACACGGAGTTTCCCTGTATGGTCACCCATCCGAGTACTAACCGCGCTCGGCGTTGCTTAACTTCAGATATCGAATGACTGTCAGTCAACCTGAAGAGCTGGGCCATGCCCTAAAGGTTATTTTCTAAGAATCCATGTATTGCATGAAAGACATTTTTTACTGAATAATCTTTGATTTTTTTTCTATGCGATCTGTGATATTTAGGCATAAAGTCTTGGTTGTAAGCTGTTTATTATATATGAAGTTGGCTTTATATAAAAAAATGTGTTTATTTTCGTGAACATATTTGATGCAGTTCAGAAAGAAATGTTAGAGTTTTAACTCAGCAAAACAATAAAGCACTGGCGATATTTGAGATTCATAATAATACGGTTACATCTCCTTTGTAGACTTTTTGTACATTACGTAACAAGGAGAATAAGTAGCCTTATTACACAGGAGCGAAAAGTTGTGAGCATGAGGCGTTAGCCGAGTGCGATAATTCGCGAGTGCAAGTAATTGGCCTTATCCTCGAGTTGCGTACTCTACTCTTTATTGATCCCACCATGCTTGTTTGGTGATCTCTGGTGGTGTAGCACAAATTTAGTATGACATTGGAATTCATGATTTGAGACATCAAGCCGAGTTCACTTCAGAAAATGCTTGAAATGGTTGCTTTAAACTTCTTGACATAAGACCAGCCTAAATAAACGATGAGACTGGAACATTTGGTGTTAAAGTTGAAACTTGTTGCATATGGAACTTCTAACAGATTACAACAGCTTCTTGGTAACACAAAAGATAAATTAGAACACCCACAGAAGTCGGGAATTTATTAAATCAGTTGTCAAGATTGCAACAACAAATACATCGGCCAGAGCCGACGAACTATTTAAACCAGTTTCAAAGAGCATTTTGCACATATGAAATACGGAAGGGTAGAAAAATCCAGTGTTGCCCAATACGCTCTAGACAATGACCACAAAATTGGTGGAAGCAATCTTAAACTGATCAAGCATGTGCATGACACGAGACTACTCGATGCTTGTGAGAGTCTAGAAATATCGAAATGTGAAATCAGTCCGCTTTTGAATATATTGAGAAAGTAATCAGAATAATCAATAATAACAGATGAAAGACCAACAGACATTGCAGTTAGTGACTGCACTAGTTCATTAACGATAAATTGATCAGAATAATTAACTGATTTAGTAACAATTTTCTCCACCTGAAGATGTAAACCTTGTTAGCGAAGCGTCGAGTGCAAACATATCAGTTTCGTGTCAGGGTAATTGATCTCTGGGAAAAGTTTCAACTTTTACACCAAAGGTTTCAACCTCATCGTTTATATTATGTATTTTATGTCTTTTGAAAAATATCCACCTGACACAATGCATAATAGTCCTCCAAAATTTCTGAAAACAAATAGCACTGACATCGAGCACGTTCCCAATTCAAAAACTCATTCATTGTCCAACATGATATCCTGTCTGGTAGTTTTCGCATTTTTTCGTTCAACAATAATTATGTTCCGATTATCACCAAATGATCCATGAACACTCATGGAAGAACAACATCTCGTAATGGGATATTTCGTGTCTCCATCAATCTTACAGCAAGTTGATATCGAGACAGGTCCTGCGAGCACGTGTTGGGTGCCCCCCGCTGCTCGCGATATGAGTTTCGTGATTGCTATCGTTGCAATTCTGGGTTGTCGGAGGTGGTTCCAGCCTCACGAAGGGTGTCGAATCAGTCGGCGGGCCAACTTCTATCAGATACCGATTATGGGGTTGAAAGGGATCTTTTGTGTGGATATGACGTGGTCAAGACAGACCGATTATGGTTTGGTACGAGACGACTGAAGGAATGGAATGTTTCTTTGGGATTTGCCGATTATATCAATTTTTACACAGGGTGTCACAATTCAATCCGACCACCCCTGTTTTTTCTTGTTTCAAGTATTCACAAAAAGTTTTTGTCTCTGATGTCCCCTATGGTATCTACCTTCGTTAAATGTATCCTGGGTCAAATGATATGTATTTCTCGTGCAAAATGCAATATCCTCAGTGAATATAGAAAAAAGTCCTTTCGGGTATTGATCTTTATGCAGAATTTTTTTTATGCTAATTTTTGCCTCATGACCCTCTGTGATGAGGTGGAAAGCACAATTTGGATTAGTCTTTTTCTTTTGAAAACTAGTGCTATATCTCTTATGCCTGTGCTGAATGATCTTACTTTTTGACATATATTAAACATCGTACATTACCCCCGCATGCTAATTCCTATAGACCTGATCTCTGTGACACATCATTTTTCACTTCATCATTTTTAATTTATATCCCCCACAAGTTTTGTGTATTAGGAACATTAACAATTAGTGGTAGGTTTCGATTTTTGCTATTTGTAACGGTGCTTTGTATAAGAAGTGACCAAGTTGTTGAATTGATTCAATGAAACGTTACTTCAACAAAAGTTGAAAATATGATCCATTTGCTTCCATATAATATTGCAGATTTCGTTGGAATTCCTCTGATAGAATTCTGCGGTTAGTGTTCCACATTACAGACGAATAAGTTATCGACACTCTTCCTGACTAACTAACAAGATCGGAATTTCGGTAACATTTATTCTCATGCCTACCAGACCAAGATTCCCCGAACCCGACAGAAGTATTTAACACTCCAGACTACCTGCATCGATATAAATACGCCTTGAGAAATCGAAACGTTTAGTCATCGGAGATGAGTAAGTCTCTGAAGAAGCTGGCCACTCGCGCTAGCGAAACGTCAGGAAGAAATTCCAAAGAACGACGGCCTTCAAGCCCGAAGAGAAGTAGTTATACTGATAACCTCGGCAGTGAAAGCCTTAACCATTTTGTCAGACCAAGATATCGTTACAATGATATTTAGAAACATTCTTATCATTTTTGTGGGGGAATGAAATTAGAGGAACTTTTTCTTCATTTTTACTACCCATAATAAAAAAATTAAAATTTTTCCTTAGAAGTGAAAGTTCTCTCATAACTTCGTCTCCTCTACAAAAATAATCATGTTTTCGAAAACATTGGTACCAGTGCAAACGAAGTGTTGATCGTTTCTGGTTAAACCCTCGGCCTAGTTACATTCAGGCCAATAATTGACATCTGATCAGCATTGCTCGATCGATAAAAAAAATTGTAATCACTAGACTATTCATAAATTGTAGATTTTAACGAAATTGTACTTCGTACAACAAGAGTGGATATGGTGGCCATATCCCACGAGGACGAAGTTTGAGGACGATGCCGTATTCTTGGCCAATATCCATTCAAGTTATACAGCTATTTTTTCCTTCGACTCGGTGAATACTTCAGAACTCTATTCCAAGTATCATTTTGATAATAAATTTCAGATAAAGAATATTTTTATTTACGATAAACTCATAGAAAAAAACCTTGATTGAATCCACTATTCAATTCTTGCCGGCGATATTCTCCGGAAATTTCAGAAATTAATGATACCTGAAAAGTTATATTCCAATCGTTGAAAAATAGTACAAAAAAAACTTCCGTTTTGGTGTGACTCGAACCAACGACTATAAAGTGGACCGTCACAGAAGGCGTTCGCCTCAACCACCTAGGCCATTTGGACTGTACAACTTCAGTTTATTATTGGTGGATTGCCGTTAAAAGGTTCATCACTAGAATCACTCATTCTTGTGAATAAATATGTTACAGAAAAGACTTAAATACTGATGATTACAATGAAATTGATGACAGCTTGACAGTTACGAAGTTATAGAATTTGCAAAGAAAGCTGTGATGTTTAAGATAAAAAAAATTTCCTCAATTTTGTTGGTAGATCAGACTTGTGACGTTTCTACAGGCTTATCCCTGGAAACTAAGTATTTCGTTCTCTGTGATCGGTGTAATTCATATACTAGCTTGGGTGGACAAATATGAAATCATTACAATTCAGTTGAATGGAATCGTTAATTGAACAATAAAGAAATGATTATATTCACGGGTGGCATAAGAAAAACAAAGTAATTATATAGCGACTATAGAAACATTGCAAGATACATATAAAGCTTCAAGGATCGCATCATAATATCATATCGTAACAAATCATGTCATAATTATTGATTGCGAATTTCACAGAAAACATTCAATCGAGTTCAACGGATATATTAATATTTTCTTAACCCTGATAAGAAGTGGAGATGATTATAATGGATTCACTAAAATAGACACTGATACTTGATGAAGAATACTGGTTCAGTTTCCCCATCATATTTTCACTCGTATAACCACTAGGGCTTGAATTACTCACGGACATTTTTTCGAGCTCACGAATATTTTGGAAATAATCCAAAACCGAAGGAAAGGAATGATTTTTTTAAAATATACGTCAGCAAGAAAATAATTCCAAAAATAATTCAAGTAGGCGTGGCGCGGTTAACATATTCCACGCCATATTGATGTTCAACAAATTATTTGAAATTAATGTTAAGAATTAGAAAGACTAGTAATTCAATGAAACAACAAGGCCTCATATGATCTGTACCTAAACTTAGCATTTCCGGACCCAAGTTTATAAAGAGTTTTTTTCTCAAAATTGTCTCAGAAATACGTCAGATGAATATTTTAACGTACTTATGTTGCACCCTGTATATACTTTACCTCAGCCTCGGCAAGTCATATTTTTCTCTTGAGAGAATTGATTCATTTTACTTCTAGGCGTAAAAGGAAGTTCATTTCACCTTTATGCATAGTAATTCAAAAAAAGTTGCACGTTTTGTATACTCATCGCGTTGACTTTGTGGCTGACGGCGTATGGAAACTTTATTTTTTTAATCGTGAATAATAACAGTCTAATGAAGAGTAATGCTCCAATTAAACTCCCGTTCAACCAACCTCATTTTCCCATTTACCCGAAACTATCAAGTTCGAAATTCGAGCTAAACCCTTCTTCGAAGCTATTATTCTATTAATTTCGAATTTGTTGAGTTGGCGCTGGAATCAACAGACCCATTCTTCAGCTGTTTATGGTGATAGGAGAGTTTTCATTCCAATAACAAGCTATTTATGGTTTGGATGGTGAAAGAATGGTTAACAATAGCAACTATTTAGGTGATGAGAAGGGTACTAGGAAATTATAGGGTGGTTGGTGTTTGATTATATCGTTGCGTTTTTTACCTGTGAACGGTAATCAATTACATGATGACGCAAGAATTCAAATCATGTTATTAAGTTGGATAACAGTGTTATGGGGGTATGGGAAAGAGCCACAGTTTTGTTTGTATTTTTCGTAATTGAATTTGGTTATAATACACGGGTTTCAAAATTCTTATTGAAAATTGATTTCTACAAAATGGGATGGAAATACCAAGGAAAGGACGTTTGATAACATATAAGGAGAGCAATGATGATAAAAATGGAGTTAGTGAGCCCATGATTGAATTATCCCCGACAAGATAAATTACCAAAAAATTATTGCGTAATTTTTTTCATGAATGCTAGCAGAATATTTTTTTCCATAAAAATCAGCATTTCTCTCTGAAATATAAAGTTATGCGAAGAAGACAACGAATCCCTAATAAAAATCCTTTGTCTTTCCCAAAAAACATTGTGCGAATTTACTAGAGATATTATGTTCCTTATTCCTCCATGATGAGGTGAGGGGGTCAGCTCCTCAACAAGAATATTTCCCTTATATATAAAATGTCCCATGAGAGCAATGCAGTTATCGAAAACTTACAGCGATAATTGCATTGTATCAAGTCACCATAACAACACATTTGAAACCGTATCGCTAGACGTCAGTAAACAACACAAATAAATGTCAGATAGACTTCAAAAATAGAAAAACATTTCACGTTCAGGTGAGTACTCCATACAATATATAGAGGGAAGTATAAATGAACAAAAAATAACATTTCCTTGAGAATTTCTTTATTCGTGAAATATTCCAATGAATTACATTCGTGCATAAAAATAACCAGATAATTTTGCATTCAAGTGTGATATCTTATACAAATTGCATTCGGTTATTTTCATATTTTGTAAAAGACCCCTCGTCCTTCGGACTCGGGCACTTTCGCCAAAATATGAACATAAACTCTTGCAAATTTTAGATATCACGCTTTCTTGCAAATTATCGGTAATTTTTATGCACTCGTGCAATCATAACCGAAAACCTATTTCAAACTTTGGCCAGGAAAACGACTCTTGTTTCGTTTAGAAATTAGAAAAATAAACTGTGGATTGATTAGAGTAACATTTCCCAAGCAAGCCATGTTTTCCGATGAATTTCCAATTCATTATTTCCATGTATTTTTTTCGTGAATTGTGACTCATTAATTCTATTCATGATATTGGTGAATTTCTCCAACTCAGAAAAAAAATTCCTAGTGAAAATATCTGGTACAGTTTCATATACAGTTTTGAATAACTGGAGATTTGCATATCAGTAGGTTAACCTCTAGACCATTTTTCGGAACTATGAAGTAATAGTGATATTTTCTTTTCCTAAATACATTATGATTCATGAGGTACATGAATCATATTTCCTTACTGAGCTTTTGGTCTGGAATCCGAACATAGCATGTCTCAAAATATCTCAGTATCAAAGAAGAGCAATGGCATTAAACGTGAATTGAATAGATCTGCTTTCATCATGCTGTCTGAGAAAAATCGCAATTCTTTGAATTTATTTGATATAAATTGCATTCAGCTTCGCCTCTTGAAAGACGAAGTGTTCTGTCATATTCCAAATCTTTGACAGATTTAACAAATATGAGTGTTTTCTCATCGATATCAGTTTTTTTATTTTGTAGTAGTCGAATTTGAGCAATTCAAATTGTTGACTAACAGTAGTTCATTCAGAAGAAAACGTTTTTCTCTAATTTACAACAAATATTAATTCTGAAGAAACATGTCAATCAGAAAAGTATTACTTTTCCTGCCTAGCCAACAAAAGTGATACTTTGCTGATTGATATGTGCCTGGAGGAGTGAATACTTTCTAAGCAGCTATCACCGTCCATAATGTTATCAAACTATAATCACTATAATAATATTTATCCACTCAAAGGTACATTAATTAAAACAATACAGTTTGAGAGGGAAGGTACAAAACGGTAAATAAATACAATAAATACATCCTATGAACATATACATTTCCATAGCAACCAACCATTCCAACACTTGCAATTTCTATAATTTTTTTTTTCAAATTATCACTTCAGGAATAATAAAAAGATTGTGAGAATTGTGATAATTTACAAATGGAATATTCCTAAATAAATCATTATAATCAATCGGAGAAAAAAATTATATTTTCAACTTGGCAGCAAAGTAGATTAACTGCCTGCTGAATTGCTAGCCTCTACTTTGTCCTCAGTGAAACAAATGACTATTTTCAATCAACTCAGCAACTTATTGGGGTACCACAATTGTATAGATCTCAATATCATTCTCTTTACATTTTCAAATTGAAATAGGTTATCAACCAAGAAGCTACAAAATAAAGAACTCAATATTGTTAAGAATTTCCGATGAAATAAGCCTTTTGTCGACATTTCCTAATATTTCCATCACTTGTTAATCAGCCTCAAGCCACGAGTACGAAGTTTTATAAATAGATCACGGGATATTAACAGAAGTACGTTTCCTCATTCGGGTGTAATGTTTATTTTTGTTCTCATCATTGACTTCCTGATGCGATGTGTTCACCATTTGTGACAATGGCTCATTCAAATGAAATCGACCACTTATCGAGACCGTTCGAGCGTTGTTCGAGTGGCAAATCATTCATAAATACTTTATTTGTCTGATTGAGGAAATTCAATTCATTTTGTTTATTTGATTCTGTCTCAGAGTAACAGAATCAATGACCGATATGATTTTTCATCGAAAGGCAAGATTCAGAACCACATATGGCCTATAAATTGTTTATATTTCGTTGAATGATACTATATTACATGACATGTGCGGAAAGTGACATTTTTCACACGAGTGGCAAATATTGGGTGAATAAGGGTGTGAAAAATCACTTTCGCTCGAGTAATGTATTCTGTTTGTCCTATGACCACCTATTTTATGAATAAATATCAGATCGTGTATACTGATTTTCCTGAATAAACTTACGTTTCATTTGTGACAGTCTATGTTTGAATATCGTTTCTATGAAAAGTGCACATGAATTCAAAAGTACTTTCACGATGAAATGAAAAAATAACAATAGTTAACGTTTATTTGAGTAAATGGCAATAAGTAAGCTCGTATCAGATACAACTATGGAATAAATTATTATTATAATTATACGGAACCATAAAAATTATTGAAAATACTAGAAATATCATAACTGTATTAGTGGGAATCGACTTAAGGAATCTGAGTACGTATCTCTGATAACGTAAATTCAAATCTAAATTAGGTAAGTTGGTAGAGTATCCGTCAAGGTAACTAGAAGGTTCTTGGTTCAATTTTCGGCGTCAAAACTTTTTTTCTTCACTTTCGAAAATGATTTTCAGTCCAGTTTCTATGTGAATAATATCAAGTTAGAGCAATTGATAATTGAATCTGTAAATCAGTATCACTACTTTTCTTCGAGTTTGAAGGACGTCGTTCTTTGGAATTTCTTCCTGACGTTTCGCTAGTGCGAGTGGCTAGCTTCTTCAGAGGCTCACTCATCTTGACTATTATTATTCCGATAACAGTCATCGGATCAAGAATTATCATTTTGTTCAATAGGTGAATCTTACAGAATTCACGGGTTTCACGATTTAGTGACAACTCTGCAGATAGTTACTTTCTGCTGAGGATTTTGAAGTTCCCTCTCATAATTTTTGGAAAGATATATTTCGTGTTTCAATAGCGAGGATCAGAACACTTCGTGAATATAGATACGTAGAATGACGTTTTAATTGAAAGACCAAGAGGTTGAAAAGTTTCAGAAGAACTCTGGACAGTTGTTTCCTACCTCCATTTTTTGTGAATAAAAAATTGATAGATTTTAAACCTGAAAGTAGGCACTTTTTTGGATGAATTTGAATGAAAAATTTCTCTTTAGAATATTACGAAACTCCAATGTTGATTACTCATCCCAATATATTTGCTTAGAGTACCTCATGCTCTCTGAGGAAAGTTACTTGTGATATAATCTTCTAGGAGAACTGTATGTTATAAATGGATCACTTCACAGTATAATATCGTGATATTGAACGGTGGCAGACTACACAGCCTTTTTTGCCTTCTAAAAGTTTTAGGACGCGTTTAAAATGAGCGGAACTCGATTCGCAAGAAAATGATCCAGAACTTTTTGCTGGCTGTCCCAGGACCACTTTAATCTCACGAGAAGTGGATTGCTTCTTGACGTCTCGTGAATTGACGATTATCAGCTAACACTTGTCATATTGAAAGGAAATAATTCGTATGAATAGCTTCGCAGTCAGCCTTCAAATAGAAAAAACCGTATTACCAATGGTATCAATAAAATTCCACATCAATTGTCAAGTTTCAAGTCAGTCTGTATCATTTGTACACTAAATCTCAATGATATTTGTTCTTCGAGCAATGTTTTCTAATGTAACACCTCCAATTGCTTTCTGTCTCCAAGGCAGTCTGTAAAAAAGTCGAACAAAATTCATATCCTGTGCGGTGACTACTTGAAAAAAACTTCCCCATACCTCCCTAAATTCTTCGCAACACCGGCAATGCTGCACGCTGCAACAGAAACCTCCACGGGGCATTGAGTATCGGCCTGTCACGTTCGAGCGGTCTTGATTGAAAGCGCCGCAAATTCGCTGGACGATGATGTTAACGCCGGCAATTGTCATGTGTCACTTTGGTCACAGCCAGAGTTATACATTTGATAAATTAATGCCGGCCCAGTCTGACTTCCGTCTCTGTCTAGCCGCAACATTGGAATTCATGGGAGGACGCGGTATGCGTGAGGCCGTGGAGTTGATGGATAAGTTGGAGGGAGTGGGCGACGGAAAATACGTGGGATATTTGCGATTTTGTTGTTCATGAAAATGGGAGTTATTTTTGGAGGGCACGTGTCATGTTGGGGTAAGTGGGGGGATGAGTCTGGTACGAAGAAGATCTTTTTATTCATATAGAGACCATGTAAAGTGTGCAAACAGTCAATAATACTGGGATATTGGTACAGTATGAAAATATATGCAAAATGTCGAAAATAAAGATCTCGAATAAGAAGATGGAATATATTATTAGCAATCGGGTTTAAAGGCGTAATAAAAACGCTTCAAATCATTTTTACATGGGCATTGACTAACTATATCTCTATAAGCAATGGTCAAACTAACGAATAGATATCTTCACCTAATTTACTCTTCAAAGAAAAATACTTTATCTACAACTGTTAAGTAATAATTATGATTTGACACTTTTTTGAATGTCATAATGACGTTTATTACCGCACTAGTGCGATAATGAGATAGGAAATAAATTTCAACCAAAATAAATCGTTTATTGAATGAATACAAAGAAAATTCAAATAGGAAACAATACGAATCCAAGAAAATGTTATTTTTCTCTCAAGGATCACAAAACTTACTTGATTCATGTATATTTTTCGATATCGACGTTTTACTTAATTAGAAATCCTGTCCTCAACACTGAGAAATAGCACCAAAGAGATAAAGGCTTCTATAATTTGCTTAGTTCATTGAAGTATACTAGCAATCCCTTGTCATTCGTCAAGTTAACAAACTTCCTTTCTCTGCACCATTTTTCATACCTATCATACACTAAATGGTATTATTCTCGGGATTTCTCGGGCACCAGATTTGAAATAACACTTGTTGCCGCATTTTCAATATCGGATGGTAGATCATCTTAACTTGAAGACATTTTCATTCAAGAAACTCAATGATGGTTCTGGATATCAATCTCACGATCCAATTTGACATCAATAAAAGGCTCTTTTCATACCAAGATGCCTAGGGAACCCTGGTGTATCAACTTATACCTGAAAAATTTTGGGATAAACTTGGCGAAAACCGATTGCTTGATTTCTGAGATCGCAAAAGCTTCAGATCGCTATTGTAGATGGCAGTCATATGCCATATAAAGCTTAATTTTCAGTAGAGAGGAATGTGCAACAGAATATTCTTCCACTGTTCATTATTTGCCTATTGAGATTTTGACAGCCCTGACAGCCAATCAAATGCGTTTCAGAAAACGTGCATGTAACGTGAAAACCTACCGTCAACAACCTGTCAATACTGTCACCTGCTACCTCTACATGTTTTTAGTGTTTTTATATCAGTTTGTAAACACTAGACTTTGATTCCGAGAAAATTTACTTTGTCCATTCACCTGAGAATGCACGACAAAGTTCATGCTAGTGTATTGAAAGTGATAGACTGTCTTGGAATTGGGGATACACATCAGTTATGCAACGGTTCAAAATACGTATCACATCGATATTTTCTTTATTTAAACAAAACTATATTTTCGATATCTCATTGATAAGAGTTACAGATGTTTCCTGTTTCCTCCTCGATATAAGACATTCGCTCAAGCTGAAACGAATAAAATTAGCTACAACGCTACATTCATTTTATTATTTTGGGACATGTTTCGTACTTACCAGATTTTGACTGACCACACAAGATACGAAATCTTCTACACACCGTGAAAAAGTACTTGTAATAACTTCAAAACTTATTCTACTTATATAGACTTTTGAACACTGATGAGTGCGAAGAAATAATTTCAGTTTTCATTGACAACAATAAACCTCATTTACGTCAATTTGTCAAAACCGACATCTGACAGATATTCGAAAATGCTCATATAACGCCCCCTATACAAAAATTAGAAAACTTTTGTAATCGTCGATTGTTTTTCGCCAAGAAATTCTAAACAATATCGAATCACTAGATACACCAGGGTTTCCTAGGCATCTTAGTTCATACCTACCGTTGCTACGGTTACAAAAATGATCGCAGGCAACTTGTGTTTGAAATGTTCCTTCCTAATTGTTATCGAGTTGGAATATATTGTTGCTACGTGCAATATATTCTAGATAGTATTACAACCAAATAATATACAATAACTATGCAATATAACAAATTAAAAAGGAATGAATAAAAAATGAAATATAATAAAAAAAATAAAACAATCTCAAATAGAAAATTTTGTTTCACCTAGTTCATTAGTGCCTTCTTGTTCAAACAGAACGTACTCCTCGCCACTTACGAGACATTTTGAGGTAATCGGTGACACATGGGAATCATTGTATTCGTGCCACGTTCCCAAGTAAGGATGTCGGCAGTAAGCCGTGTAGTGGCCGCTGTACGTAGTGCCGCTATGATTGGAGATCACGTAGAGGTTGTAGTGGCAAGGGACTACTGAAATTATCAGGAAACTGTCATGAGTAGGTACGTCGAAATGGAATATCAATGAGTTACATTCGAAGATAGTTATGAAAACGTTGACAGTTGTAGATAAAATTTGGTACGCAACACGTGGGATACTACATTATTAACGCACTCATGTGATTACACGACTCATCCTGCGGCTTCGTCGTGCAATCCTCACATGCGTGCGTTAATAATGTTTATATCCCACTTGTCACGTTAATAACTATTGTCGTACATTGTCAAGTAAACGGAAATATTGGCATTAAAATCCAGATGGCGTCACCAAAATAATTCGAATGCACAAGCAAACAAAAAGCTAACAAGGCTAACCATCCAGTTTTTCTATGAATAATGCTCAGAAGAAAGATATCTTCACCTACTTTACCCTTAAAAGGAGGTAAAAGGTCATGCATTGTGAGTTGTTGAAATATTGACATTATAGTGTGAATGGAGTCACAAGAAAGCTTGTTAGCCCTATCTATTTCCTTGATGAGCAAGATATTGTGACGCCATCTACACTGAAATATTGACAATCCGGTTCATAGCAAGCAGAAGAAGCATCAAAATAGTATCGATATTAGGAGTTCATGATGGAAATGAGAGACTAAAGCTATAAAAAAACATGGGTGATCGAAAAAAAGAACAATTTGAGCTACGTCATAAGAAGAATATAATATACATGTTTGTTGAAAAGACTAAAAAATGAACTCTCTAGTGGCATTAAAAGTAGTTTCTATACTCGCAAATGTTATTTCCATATGCTTGGCGAATCATCCTTTTCATCTTTAAATACCTAGTCAATACAATGCGAATCATACAAATATTCTCATTATAAGTATCTTCCAATGTGAATTTTTATCCAAGGTTCGGCCAGTTACATTCAATAATCTGAATCATATGTGAACATAAATATGCAAATGGTACTTTCATAACATGCCTGAAGAAGCAATTGCGTGGTAAAACACCTGTAGGGGTTTTGTGAACTCTCCCTTCTTTAATGTGGTGAACTGGAAGTCTTAGACCTGTCACCTTCTCTCTCCCATTCAATAATTCAAAGTATGGGCCTACACCAATAATTTTTTTATCATTCGAAACCAGAATACCCTCTCACAATAACAAATCTAACTCATGTTGGTCCTGCACCATAAAACCCCCATTATTTCAGTGACAAATGACGATTCCATGACTATATCAATTTCATTCCAAGCAAACAAATCAATGCCAGCTTTGTGCTCGAAAAATAAGACCGTACCTACAGTCTAATATGGTGTTACTTCAACAATAGGGGAAGAGATTATCTATAACAATGGGAAGCTGCGGGATATTCAATAAAAACCTATAATAATATCCGAGTAACACATATAATTTACACCAGATTTGACAAAGCATTTGTTGGCCTCAGAATATATGAAAGCTGAGAATAGAAAGAATTACACTTGAGTTGACTTTGTAGATGTTACACGGATTTATATTCGACCACCGTGATAAGAAACATCATACAGGGTTCGATCGAAAACAAATTGTTTTTTTTCCTCTGGATTTTGTGAGTGAAAGAAATCATACAAGCTTCTTTTATTTTTGAAGAGAATATTTCAGAAAAACGAATTTGTGATTGGAATATGACTTCTCATCTGAACAGAAGGAAATAAGGTCACTGGTGATGGAGTTTTTGCAAGTTGTTTTGCGTCTCGGTCATCACTGAAAGTTCCTGAGTTGGATTCCTGAATGGTCAAAGTTTTTCCTCTGGACAATTCCTCATATATTGATGAAAGACTCTGCTACGTTTCATGGATATACCATAAATAACATTTATCGTTACTACTAAAAACACGTCCCATCGAAATTTCCTGCAGAAGACAAAAGACCAGTTTGAATCCCTGTTTTAAGTTTTCAGTAGTTTCGATAATGAATAATGGAACAGGTATTCGACGTATTTGCTCGAAAAATCTCAACATAACTTATGTAAATTTATATCAATTATAGGTAAACAAGCTACCCGTTACATCACGGTTTGAGAAAAAGTTGTTCGCTGCTTATTATCGAAGATGTAGCAATTTCCAACAGTTAGCCGAGTAACTTGCAACGGTTTATATGGAATCCTGTTTTCAGGAATGAAGGCCTAGCATATATCAATTTCGTTTATTTATAGTTGGGTAGCAGAAGTTAATTATATATCACCAGGAATCGTCGAAATCCCAGAAGAAAAGCATATTCCACACAGATAAGAGTTGAAATATAAATGATATCATTTTATGAACTAGTTCGATGATTATAATACTTTACCAAACACGGGCGTAAAGTAACTTTTCCGTAGGCGATTGCAGATGGCTATACGATGGCAAAAGTAATAGATTCTACAGGAAAAACTGTTTTTTTTTTTCGATTGACAGCAATTATTATCAATTTTGCTGACACATATCAATCAGCAAAGTATTACTTTTCCTGCCTAGGCAGCAAAGTAAGGAGTTTCCTACCTGGGCAGCAAAATAATTACTCTCATCTCCCTTATTTCTGGAAGAAAAACTACTTCTAAGTCGCTATCATTGTCCATACTATAAATACACCGACATTTTTGAATGAAACTATCAGAAATTTCATAAGATGTGAAACTATTACTACTATGACATATAAATTTCCATAGCAACCAACCATTCCAACCTTGCGATTTCTATCAAATTTTGTTTGGATTTTTCACTACAGGAAACAGTTATTAATTATACAAGGGAAAAAAGTATTAGATTTTAGCTCGAGAGCTCAAATCTAATATTTTTCCAGTGTAAAATACCCTTTTTTTTTGTGACCAGAAAAATTGAAAAAATCACAATTTCAACACAAGAAATTCTATTGTTGTACCGAATAGTTCAAGGAACATATCATTTATGCAATCCATATTTAATAATTTTACTTTTGAAATAAAGGGAATGTAACTTTTGTGTGGGAAAATATTCTAAAAAAATTTAATTTCTACCTTCACTTATATATATATATATATATATATATATATATATATATATATATATATATATATATATATATAGAGTTCGGGTTGAACCGCGTCTGGAGTTTTGTTCCCGACGTTTCGGCTCCGATTTTGGAGCCATTTTCAAGAGGTAAATGTGCTGAGGTCTCAATCTGCCTACTCCTCAGGTGTTGTCACAGGGGGCACACATACAAAAAAGTAGGTACTCACTTTTTTCCCTGGGAAAAGAGTTATTTCATAAAAGTGACATATTGTTACCTGTCATCAGAGACAAAATTTCAAAATTTTTTCCGGCACAGAAAAAATAATTATTCCTGTACGACTCTTAGACAGAGACGAAATATTAAATGATTTTTCCGTTACAGAAAACATTTTTGATTCTGGAAAGATCCAGAGTGCCTCGATATAGTCATTTATAACATGAAAAAAGGTCTGAAGAAGTTTTTTCCATCTTTAAATTTCAAAATATTCGGAGATATATGCAGAATATGTGAAGATTCTATCAGTTATCAATGCTGTATCAGTATAGTCGGTGCGTTTTTCGACCATCTGCCAGTTAAATTAAGAGTCGTTTGCATTTTTTTGCGTCTGTAATCTCAAACTTGATTTCACATATCGATTAACCTCAGTTTTGCATATAAGAAGATACGACCGTTGTTGGGATAGCCTAATGTTAACAGACGTACTGGCAAGTTTTCAGAGATCGTATCATTTTTACGGCTCTCCAAACTGCTTTCTCATATAAATCAATCCCTCATGGTGAACTCAAGTTTATTACTCAATAAAAACTCTTTGTTGCTTCAATTGTAAACATAGTCGAGTGTGTGTGTAGCAGGAAGAATAGTGCTCTGGTGTTTATCAAATTTTTAAGCAGTTTATAGTTCGAAATAAATATTTCATAACAACGAACCCTATAATTGTGAAAGTGCAGATTGATACAATCAAAAAATTATCATCCTATCACCATCGCAAATTGATATAATCTACAAAAATAGTAATGTCAGATTGTAAAACATGCAGTCAGCCTATCTCAAAAAAGTCTCCTGGCCTTCAGTGTACAAGTTTTTGTGGTGCTTTTTATCATGCGAATTCAACGTGCTCGGATGTTTCCAAGCCTCAGCTGACTGCCATCCTTAATCTACCCGGTGGAATGTGGGCATGCTCTGAGTGTCGACGTACTTCACGTTCTCGCACTCGCTCTCACACAACTATGGATCAGACCCCAACAATGGTACATGTAGGACCCGTCGCGGACGACGTCGTCATTTCCAACGCCGCCGCTAGCGTCGATGCTGGGATCTTATCAACCGAAGGGTTCATGAAGTCGCTGACAACTGAGATGCAGATGCTCAGAGAATCAGTCAACTTCTGCTCTGACAAAGTTACCGAATTCGAAAAAAGTTTGATCAAGCTGAACGAATATTTCAAATGCACGGAGAAACTCAAAGCTGAAAATATACAACTGAAAACTGAGGTTTGTGAACTGAAGAAGCAAGTCGATAATTTGGAATATTTCACCAGGTCAAACAATATCGAAATTCATGAAATCCCAGAAAAAACTAACGAAAATTTAATCAATGTTATCACGAAAATTGGAGAATTCCTAAATGTGTCATTAGAACCCGGATCGATTGACACAGTGTTTCGAGTTCCATCCAAAACTGAGAATAAACCTAGAAATATTGTAGTAAAATTCATTTCCAAACAAACCCGTGATCATCTCTTGATGGCCACTAAGGTTGCTCGTAAAGAACCAAACAATCAGCGGGGATTCAAATTAGAGGGCGTCTCCAACAGATTCTTTATTAATGAACACTTGCCGCCTAAAACTAAGTTTCTGCTGAAAGAAACGAGGGATGAAGCAAAAAAGAAAAATTGCCGCTTTGTGTGGGTACAAAACGGAAGTATTCTGGTCAGAAAAACAGAAACTTCGAAGATAATTCACATCTCGAAGAGAGATGATTTCGTCCTCATGTGAAAATCTGTGTTGACTCATTCCAAAATTGCAGAATAAAACGAACACATCCAAAATGGCTCTAAATATTCAATATCAAAATGTTCGTGGGATACGATCTAAACTGTGTGAGTTTAAACTTAATGTGTCTGTAAATAAACCTGATATACTATGTATCACAGAATCATGGTTAAACGAATCAATATTTAATCATGAGATATTGGACCTCAATGAATATGTTATATTTCGTCGAGATAGATCGTCCAGTGGTTGTAAGAAGAAAGAAGGTGGAGGTGTTTTCATCGCTATCAAGCATAAATTCAATGCATCCCTTGTGCCAGAATTTCAAAGTGAAGCGGAAGATGTGTGGATATCTTTTTCAACGGTTAACGAGAAAATTTTTCTGTGTTGTGTTTATTTACCACCAAATGATGATTACGCCAATGGCTGTTTTACCTCTAAGCTAAACAGTATCAATGTAGCAAGTAACCATGTTTTTCTGATATGTGGTGATTTTAATATTTCAACAACTTCTTGGATCAATGTAAGTAGAAATTCCTACCTTGAACCTCATAACGTCCAAACAAAATTTCAGAACATTCTGGACACCCTGTCCCTTCTTAATTTCATGCAATTCAATCATATCCATAACCACAACAATAAGGTTCTGGATCTTATTTTATGCAATAAAAATAAAATTACACAGTTACATCATAGTTCTAATCCCCTTGTTCATGAAGACAGTCACCATCCTTCAATAGAATTTTTGTGTGACCTTACTTTTCTCAGGATCCTTCGAAACAATGTGAATTGTTGGCAGAATAACTTCAAGAGAGCCGAATATGAGAGCATAAACCAGGCATTATCTGCTATTACGTGGGATGTTTTATCTACGGAGAAATCCTTACATCGCAGTGTAGATTTCTTTTATGATAGAGTTAATAGAATAATAGAGAATAATGTACCTAAATACCGTAAAGATAAAAACTTTCCCCCTTATTATAAAAAATCAACCATTCATGCGGTGAAAGCAAAAAATAAGTTTCACAAAAAATGGAAAATATATAGAAATGAAAACGACTTTAACATATTCAAAATGCTCAGGGCACAATCAAAAAAGCTAATTGAAAATGATTTCAAAAGCTATCTACGCTCTATTGAGGATGCACTGCCAACAAATTCAAAACACTTTTGGAAATATGCTTCTCTAAAAAAACAGTGCACGAACAAGATTCCAAATGAACTCATATTAGATGGCGTCACTGCTGATAATGGGCAGGCTATAAGTAACCTCTTTAGTACATATTTCCAAAGTGTATATCTCCCAGAAGCACACAACTTTGATTACTTCAACTTACCATCAAGACAAAGTAACAACGAAATACACCATTTGCAACTAACAGAGAGTGAAGTTGAGAATGGTTTGAATGAGATGGATGGCAACAAATCTGCAGGACCCGATGAAATACCACCAACCTTTCTGAAAAAATGCGCCAGATCGCTAGCAAAACCTTTAACAATCATTTTCAATAAGTCACTGAAAAGTGCTGAATTCCCAGACCAGTGGAAAATTGCTGCTGTCATTCCTATATTCAAAAATGGACAGAAAAATATCATTCAAAACTATAGACCGATTAGTAAATTATCAGCTATACCCAAACTATTTGAAAAGTTGGTGTATAGGCACATTTTTTTCCTCGTGAAATCTACCATTATATCAGAGCAACATGGTTTCATAGCAGGTCGATCTTTAGAATCTAATTTACTAGAATATAGTGAATATCTGCATAATCAAATGGATCGTAGATTACAGGTTGATGCTATATATACCGACTTCAGCAAGGCGTTTGATAAGATTAGTCACAATCTTCTACTCGAGCGGCTTGCTGGGGTCGGGGTATGTGGATCATTCTTGCGATGGGTAGAATCTTACATAAAAAATAGATCCCAATTTGTATCAGTCCAAGGTTACCGGTCAGAATCATATACAACTTCTTCAGGTGTCCCCCAAGGGTCACACCTCGGCCCTTTATTTTTTATTATATACATAAACAACATAAAAACTTGTTTCAAATACTGCAAATTTTCTTTATATGCAGACGATATGAAATTATATTACGCTATACGTACTTCAACGGACTGCCATAGGATTCAGGAGGATCTTAATAGGGTAATAGAATATTGTAACGATTCCAGTTTGTACCTAAATCTCCAGAAATGTAACTGCATCACATTCACTAGAAATGTCAACCTAGTACACTTCGACTATCTCATCGGAAGTTATCAAATAGCAAGAGTTAATAACATTAGGGATCTTGGAGTTATTTACGATTCAAAATTAATTTTTGATTTACACGTTGAATCCGTTGCAAACTCTGCCTCAAGAATGTTGGGTTATGTAATGAGAACCTGCAGACATTTTGTGAATATCAAATCTCTTATATCTGTTTATTATGCTCACGTGTTCAGTAAATTGAATTTCGCTTGTATAGTATGGTGCCCACAGTATGGAACGTACATTAACCGTCTAGAAAACATTCAGAACAGATTCATCAAATATTTATGTCATAAAGAAAACTTCAACTACCATGGGGAAATTAATAATGCTCGAAAACATTTCAATCTGATATCTTTGTCAAACAGAAGAATAATCTCTGACATTTTATTTCTACATAAAATCATTAATAATTCTATAGAAAACTCTAACATTCTTAGTCAAGTCAGTTTCAACATTCCAAATCGGTATCTCAGAACGAACCCTTTATTCCATGTACCATTCCGGCGCACGAATTCCTCTCAAAATTCACCCTTGAGCAGGATGGTCCGTAATACCAACCTATTCAGTGATCACATTGATATATTTTCTGCATCTCAACGTAAAGTGAAAAAGGACTTAAAATATATTTTATTAAATGGTTGAAAACTATACTTTCCTCCTTTTCAGTTACTTTTCTGGTGATGAATTATGTATACAGTTGGAACCGTCGGTGTGAAATTGAGGTTAATTCTGTATTGCTATCATAAATTAGTTTTAGGAAAACGAAATGTAAATTACCAGAACTGTTAGTACTTAGTTTTGATACTTTAGCTATTAGCTTGTAAACAGATAGTGGGCTCATGCCTGTTTGTATCTTTGTGGCCAATAAATAAATAAATAAATAAATAAAATGTGTCCCCCGGATTATTCGCACTGGCGGGATCTCGTATTCACGAATTATTTTTACGTATTGCTATGTTTTGTTGAAAAAGCTGTTTGTATAACAAGAGGCGAATGTGCTACTTTTCTCCCGAGGATGGAGTTTACTATTAATCATTCATGATTTTTCTGCCTTCCTCATATAACAAAATAATTTTGAATAATTAATTCACTAAAATAACAAAAAAAAATATTATAGAACTAAAACTTAGGAGAAGGTACAGTAGAGCATGCTCCTGGAATTTCGGAAATGTAGAGTGTTATTTGTATTATTTAGTTCGTGTAATAATTCAGAGAAAGTTCAAATTCAAAAATCTTTCAATTCAAATCTTTATTGACTGGTCGCTATGTTACCAGGAACACCCTAACACATATAAACTGACATGAATGATAACATACAAAGTATCTTATCTACATCCCTCTGACTAAGAATAATTGAAAACATTTAAAAGAAAGAAACAGATCAATCAGAGATTCAGTCTTTGAGGTGCTTTACTCAATCTACCACAAGAGGTAAATTTTGTTTTGTTGTGTACCTCAGGTTCACAAGGATTCTTTTCAACTTCGGGTTTCTTTTCGATTTCTTCTTCTTTTTTCTCTTCCTGTTACCACGTTCTCTTCCTCTCTTACCACGCTCTCTTCATTCTCACCTTCCTCACCTTCCAATTCGACATAATACCTAACTTCTGAATTTTTATCAATTATTTTGCTATTATTTGGAATTTCGTGTTTAGCAGTAACAAAATGTTCACTTTTTCCATTGACAGATTTAATGAATTTTCTATTTCTTATGAGTATTGAACCATTGTCTAATTGAACTTTATAAGCACGATTCCCAAATTTCTCTAAAACAAATCCTGGAGACCATATACCTTTTGGTTTGAGCTGAATATAAACTTTAGAATAAGGATTTTTATCTGGTAAGTCAATGGTACCTGACTTGTTATAGTACTTTTGTTGTTGACACTGCTTTTTCTGTATATAGATTCATAATAATGATTTATACTTCTGTTTTGTAGCAAGTTAGTGGTACAAGGTATAGTACTTCTGAGTTTCCTACCCATCAAAAGTTCTGCTGGAGAAATATTATCGGTAATAGGAGTATTTCTAAAATGGAGTATTGCCATATGTAAATCTTTTTTCTCTTCTAATACTTTTCTGAACATTTTTTTAACTGTTTGTATGTGCCTTTCCGCCATGCCATTGGATTGAACGTAGGTTGGTGTAGAAATGATATGGCTGAATTGCCATTTTGCTGCAAATTTCTTGAACTGAAATGATGATGTAAATGGTGGCCCTCCATCTGAGACCAGTGTGAGAGGTATTCCGAATAAAGCAAATCTATCTTTCAAAACACTTATAACCCTATCCGCTGTTGTATTTTTATGCAAATTCACGGCATCAACAAATTTTGAGTAGTAGTCGACAAGTAGGATATATTTCTCGCCATTGATTTCGAATATATCACATTCCAACTCATTCCAAGGAATAAGAGGAATTTCATGGCTCTGTAGCGTTTCTTTATGTTGTGAATTTGCATATTTCAAACACAAGTGGCATTGCATAACCCGTTGTTTGATCTCATTGCTCATTTGAGGCCAAAAAATCGAATTTTGAGCTAGTTGTATACATTTATGAGCACCTAAATGATTGTAATGAATCTTATCTATCATCTCCGATCTCATCGTCGATGGAACTACTATAGCGAAACCTTTATAAATCAGGTCATCTATCACACACAATTCACTTTTGAAAGGAGAATACATTTTTAAATTCTCACTTATTCCCTTATTATTATTAGGCCAACCTTCTAAAATTACTTTTTTCAGCTCCTGCAATTGTGGATCACTATCTTTTTCTTGTCTGAATTGTTTCAATTTTTCAGGTGTTGCGTTAATTTCGTATTTGACTAAACAAACATGAGACTGAATGTCTTCCTCCACTGAAGTATCATATTTATTTCTCTCGTTATAAGCTCTAGAAAGAGCATCAGCAATGAGAAGCTCTTTTCCCGGCTTATAAACGAGATTAATATCAAATTTTTGAATTTGCATCAGCATCCTTTGCAAACGGGCTGGACATTTATTCAAAGATTTCTTGAAAATTGATACTAAAGGAAGGTGGTCAGTCTCTACTATAATTTTTTTCCGAATACAAATTGGTGAAATCTTTCCAAACCAAAGCATATAGCTAGCATTTCTTTCTCAATTTGAGCATAACGTGTTTGCGCATCTGTCATCGACTTGGAAGCATAAGCACAAGGAAGCCTATTCTGAAGAAGAACTGCTCCCAAACCTGACTTTGATGCATCTACTGATAAAACAACATCTTTAGAAACATCAAAAAATTGCAAAACAGGTTCTGTTATTAAAATGTTCTTCAGTTTATTGAATGCTACATCATGAAATTCTTGCCAGATAAATTCAGAGTCTTTTTTCAACAACTCTCTCAGAGTAGATGTCTCTGTTGAAAAATGAGGAATGAACTTACTGACATATGTCAACATTCCAAGTAATCTTTGAACATCTTTTTTATTTTCTGGTCTGGGAATATCTAAAATGGCTTGTATTTTGGATTTACTTGGAGATACCCCTTTTTCACTTATTACATGTCCCATATATTCTATCTCTTTCAAACCAAATTTACATTTTGATATATTAAACTTCACTTCATTTTCTGCAGCTATTTTCAATACTTTTTCTAATCTACGATCATGCTCATTCTTATCTTTACCCCAAACTAGGACATCGTCTATGTAAACATCTGTACCGTCTCCAAAAAATAATTCTTTAAATCTCTCCTGGAATATTTCTGGAGCTGATTTTATACCATACGGTATCCTTAAGAATTTATAACGACCAAAAGGTGTGCCAAAGGTACAAAGGTTTGCACTTTCATCAAGTTTGATTTGGTAAAATCCATTATTTGCATCTAAAGTACTGAAAATAGTTGCAGATGATAGCCTACTCGTTATTTCTTCTATAGTGGGAATACGACAATATTCTCTTTTAATTATTTCATTTAAGTCCTTTGGGTCATGACAAATCCTCAATTTACCATTTGGTTTGCGTACTAAAACAAGTGCATTCACCCAATCAGACGGTCCCTGAACCTTTTCAATTATTTTCATTTGTTCTAATTCTTTGAGAGCTTGCTTCAAATCATCTTGTAATGGTAGCGCCACTCTACGAGTTGGCTGAACAACTGGTTGTGCGCCTGCCTCAAGTACTATGTGATAAGAATGATTTTCAATGCAACCAATTCCTGTAAATATATGACTATACTTTCTAACTAAAGCTTCATAAGCATTTGAAGAGCACGAAATCGAATCAATTGTTTCGATCAATCCTAAACTACATGATGATCTCAAGCCGAGAATACATTCTGTATTTGAATCAACAATAAAGAACATAATTTCATGAAAATTGTTTTTGCTTTTACACATCACTATGATTTTTCCCAAAACATTCAAATTTTGCCCTGTATAAGATTTCAATTGCGTTCTATCTGTCAAAATGTCATTAATGTTGAACCCAAGTTTGAGAAATATTTTAATAGGGATTATATTTACCATTGGTCCTGTGTCTATTTTGAATTTGATTGAAATTTTATTTATTTCAAGATCAGTGAACCACTGATCTTTAATTACCTGTGAATCAATCGATTTAACACCTATACTTCCAACAAAAAAGAAGTCATCTTGAGTTGCTACAGAATTGACTGCAGATGACTAAGTATTAGCAGTCTCAACATCAATGTTATGTACATCAATGTTATGTATATTCTTATTTTTTTTCATACAAACATTAGAAAAATGATTCCGAGATTTGCAAAAATTACATATTTTACCAAAAGCTGGGCATTGGTTGAGGAGGTGAGACCGGCCACATCTTCTGCATTTCTTGATAAAGTTATCCATCTGTTTCGTAGAAGCTTCTTTCTTTACTGCATCAATGTGGATGGCGGAATCCACATTCTTACAGTCTTCCGCGGCTTTTTCCATGACGAAACATATTTCCTTAGTTTTTTCCAGGCTATCTGGGTCCTCTTGCAGCAGTTTTTGTCGGATGGAACTATCTGATAATCCGCAAATTACCATTGATTTGATGAGATCATTCTCTAGATTGCCTAATTTACATTTCATCGCTCTTCGTTTCAGTTCTGTGATGAAGTTCTCCATACTCTGGCCTGGCTGTTGTCTATATGAGAAAAACTGGTAACGTTGGTAATTCGTGTTCTCTTTAGGAAGAAAATGTGCTTCAAACATTCCGAGAAGTATGTTTAGTTTATCCTTCTCATCCACTTGGAAGCTGAAGTTGCTATATATTTTGAAAGCTTCTTCGCCTATATAATGAAGGAGTTGTGCACACTGTACTTTTTCCTCTTTGGCTGTTAGTTCACTTGCAATGAGGTAATTTTCGAACCGGGCTTTCCAGTTGATCCAATTTTCAGCAAGGTTCCCGTGCATCGACATTGGAGCTATTCCTTTTTCTGCCATGACTTTGAGATGATAAGCAGCTTGAATATGTTGTTCGTGTACGTTTTACGACTGCGCCATGTTATTTGTATTATTTAGTTCATGTAATAATTCAGAGAAAGTTCAAATTCAAAAATCTCTCAATTCAAATCTTTATTGACTGGTCGCTATGTTACCAGGAACACCCTAACACATATATACTGACATAAATGATAACATACAAAGTGTCTCATCTACATAGAGGACCTCCAAAACAATGAAAAACGAATTCAAAGGATGGGAAAAAACTCAACAGCTACAAGCCTATCATGAACAGTCCACCAACTCCTTGCGCTACCAGGACTCACAGGCAACTTCTGGGGAATCGTATTGCTGTAGCTCTAATATGATATTTGCCGTTAAACTTTTATTTTCCTTTTATATCCACTTCCTTAAAAATATCTCACCTCTTTTACTGATTTCTACTATTTGGCGAAATACGGGGTGTTCTATAAATAAATGGTAAAATTCCTTCTTATATCACGTTGAAGGACAGTGGAAATATTCAGAAGGCACTAATTTGGCAGTACAGTTGTTTGAGAGATAACTCATGTTTAGGTACACAGGTATCACAGGTGTGTATAAATCAGAAGGGGAGATGAAAATTGATATAATTTAGATACATTTTTGGTTTATGGAGCTCCCAATCATTGACAATATTTTCATTATTGGTTACCGTCATTTATCTACGTAGAGGTTGAAAGATGTAGCCAGGTATATATTTATTCTGATTTCGTACTGAATAATACGTTTATCAATAATAGGTATTTAACAAATCTCAGTTGTGTAACGAGGATTGCTATGCTATCTATTCTGGTCTACATTGATTGAGCAAAAAAAAGTGATTTCTATGTATACTAGATTGTCGGGGAACTAGCCCATGGTCTGTTTCACTGCGACCTTTTGAGATCTATTGTGATGCTCCTTGGTTGAAAGAGATCGTTGTCTATCTTGATCTTTTTGATGAGACTCCATAACCTTGGCACTGACGCCTCCATATAGCTGGTTTCCCTCCCCGCATATTGCGTGTCTCAGCCTTGCTATCGCTTCGCATCCACAGAACACATGCAGTGCGATTTTTTCCTCTTCTTGGCAGAACCTGCATTGGGTTTCTTCAGTCAGACCCAGGTTGCACATATACTTCCTGAGCCGGCTACGCCCCGTTAGTTGACCCACCAATTCACTGACAAACTTACGGTTGTAGTTTAGCAAGTCTTCCGTGAATATAGGCGATGGTTTCTTCATGAACTTTTTCGACTGCCTTATGCCTAGGAGCTTATCTCACCAATCTATCGATTCGGCTTGCATCCATGAATATATGGACGTCTTTATACATGCATTCGCTACCCCGCAGAAAGGTTCTGGGCCGATCATAGCCTTGGATGTGCCTTCACAGGATAGAGCATCGGCCTCCCTGTTACTCTTGTGACCCTCATGTCCGGGTACCAAAGCTAGAGTGACCCTATTTTAGGTAGGTAGAAAATGAGCTGAGCGCCTTGATTGCCGCCTGATGGTCGGAGAAAATGGAAATGGTTTTATTGGCGATCTTCTGCCTGTTCATTTCCCTTATACAGTGTTCGATGGCCGCTTCGTCTGTCTGGAACACGATTTCCATGTAACCCAGTATCTGTAGTAGCTGTTTTAGACGAACAAAAAGGAAAGGGAAGGAAAAGAATTATGCATTATGAATTATACACTGTACGTTTATAAAACCACATTTCTTTTATACATTGTACATCAAAGATATCTACTGAATTACCAATTGTGCATCATCCACAAAATTGTATTCTTTCGTTCACTGACCCCGCCTCAACTATCCCAACTAACAGTTCAGGACAGTTATTCCACATGCCGGGGAGAAATGTCTAAAAAAAGGATAATACTGGTAGTACAGGCCTTGAATATTTAACTTCAAAGTATAAATAATTTATAAGTAGCAACCGTGGTTAATTACAGGAAAGTAATCACCAGAAAATCCCCTTCAAATTCCATAAGCCACTTTAGAGCAAGAAACATGTGAGAAATTACCTATTTTCTCCTTCAATAATGACCCAACAGTCGCAAAGATTGGGGCGGTTTGAATTCTGTTATTATTTAGGATATAATTTACGAAGCAAATGTCATCATAACCCAATTAAGGTTTTGGTATTCTCTCTTGGTGAATATTCACCTAAATGTGACTAGATATAAACCGTTACGGTCAGGGAATATAAAGGTTACTTAACAGGTCTAATAGTTCAATTATTAACTTGATTTCATACCGTAAGAAGAAGAATATTGACTTATGGGTACATTTCAAAAATTACGCTATATTTGATTAGAATATCTGTTTAACTCATCATTAAATATCGATAATATATTGAATTTCAGTTTATTCTGACGATTTATTTCTGAATAATGGCTGCATATGACATCTTAAAACCATAACTTTGCTAAAAGAGTGTTTTTTGGAGAAAAAATTCAAACATGTTCAATCAATCTAAATTATTTTTGCATCAAATCGCATATTTTAAGAGGCCCGTGAATTGTATGAAGGTGAGAACCATCATTTTACAGAAAATTTCGCGCCGCAAAGAGAATATTGTTGAGGAGAGAGCATGTAGCTACCGTATGACAATAATTTTTATATTCACATTCTTATTGTCAGCATTTTATGTAGACCATAGCTGATTCGTTGTGGCAACCAGATTATGAGAAGTTGAGATAGAGATAATATGTATATATGTATGCTATTCATATAAAGAAACCTCTCTTTGTTTACTTATTCGTCCAAGGGAATAATTGATAACAGAAAGGTTGATTCAAGCTTGATATTTACTTATTTCTGACCAATTTCATGTCAAAATCACTCATTTTTACCCTCAACCTAAGTAAACTAAATGTACAAATATTCCAATTTTTGACGTCCAAATTACTTCGAATTTTTCCCCCTTTCAGAAAGGTCGCCGACCTGATCGAAGGTAGGATAAACGTAATTATAACTAAAAATGTTAGTTGGGATCTTGGATTATTGGCCCACCGTGTATATTCCCCAGGTCCAGCAATATCTCCACACGATCACACGTCGATCGCGGTCACTTAACTCTGATTGAAAGCGCGTTCCAGGTATCAGTTTCCGAAAGCTGACTCAAGTGTGAAGTCATTTCGTGCTGATGGAACGGCCTGAAGTTGGCGAAATTCAAATTGGGTGTGTATCAGGTCGGTAGTTTGTCGGGTAATGTTGGTAATGCAATAGTTTCGCAAATGCACTCCCTATTAGGGTAACTGTAGACCGTTGATGGAGCCACTGTCTGCTTGCAGTTTCGATGCCGTTTCATTAAAGTTGGGAAAGTTTTCTAATGAACGTGTTAGGTGAAGTATTCTCTAGAGTGGGGATCGATGGAAGTTGTTATTATGAAGGATAATCTGGGCTCTGACGACCTTATGAAAATTCTACTAATACAAGTACGAAAGTATCGAATAATGTTGAATAATAATATTAATAATAATGAAGTTCATTTGCATAAGGAAAAAAATACAATTAATCTGCTGAATACTGCGGATAAACGTATATATAATGAGTCACAGAAGTTTTCAACATTTGAACTGTTATGCTACTCGTGTGAGATTATGATAATGAATTGATGAAGATATAAATGAATGAAGACATGAATTTGATGTAAAAATAATACCAATAACAATGAATATAGAATGAGTGACTAACGTATGTTTCATTAAGGAAGAAACACTACTGAACAATATATAATAATATTCAATATCGAAATCATCAACAGAACAGGTGTATAGCTAGAAGATTGACCCTTGAGATGAACTAAGCATAATTATCAATATAAAACATCGCAAGTTTTTCGGGTTTGAGGGCCGTGTCCTGGGATTTTTAGTTCGACAGCTTTCGGCTGCATCTGCGGCAACCATCTTCAGCGGCGTGGCCTTAGTTGAACTCCTTCCTGTGAGTCTACTATGACTAATGGTAAATCTAGAGGTACTTGTACCTCAATCCTCTCAACAACAACACACTCGCTTATACCACGAAGCAATTGAGATATAGAAGTATAAGGATTACTTAAACAGGAAGGAAGACAAACTTACCTTAAACAAAATTTGGCATCCAGTTCTAAAGACATTGACGACAAAGATAGATAGAAGTACAGAGTCCGACGTACGACAGACCAGGGTCGGACAACAGGATATTAACAAATAAGTACTTCCAGATTTACCATTAGTCAAAGTAGACTTACAGAAAGGAGTTCAACTAAAACCACGCCGCTGAAGATGGCTGCAGCAGATGCAGCCGGAAGTTCCGGAACTCACAATTCCAGGACACGGCCTCAAGCCCGAAAAATTTGCGTAGTACAACACCGGCCGTGAAAGCCTACATTTTTTCATCACTTTCTCACAAAAATTGTATTCCATTTCAAATATTCAGGAAAGCTTGAGAAAAGAGGCAGTCTAGCCAAGGCCGTACCCAGAAAAAATTTTCGGGGAGGGGTTGTGGCACCAGGCGGGGCCGAGGGCCCTTCCGAAAAGATGTTAAAACTAATTTCCAAATAGCCCATTTTCACGTCATTTCAAGCTTCATTAACAAAACCCAGGACGGCAATAAATGATAAATATATAAATAATAACAACAAAATAATTTTCCCTGTTAATTTGGTGTCTAGGAAAATGAAAAGATTGACAATGCAAATAGACTCGACAGTACAATACAGTAAAAAATTATTTCTGTAGACAATAACAGTTACATCACAAAACAAAATCCATTCTTCTGTTCTTTTTTCTTGCGAATTCATTGATGACTGTCTGTATCTGTAGAGTAGGGAGAGTGAGTGTAGACCCACAGCACTTAGGCCACAATATGGCCCATTGTACATCCTCCCAAAAAGTCGCCCTCCTAGGACATTGTCCATCCTGCCTTATCCAGGAAGGAGGACAGGTCACCAGGGGACATCTCCTTAATATCAAGACTCACCGAACACACACTCTTTTATCGACGATAGCTCCAGACATTCACATAAGACATGCCTGACATTTTCATCTTCCTGTTCACACATCCTGCATAGGGGTGTGTCCACTAGCCCAATAATATGGAGGTGTTTCCTCAGTTGACAGTGTCCAGTCAGAAATCCCACTGTTAAACGAAGGTTCCTCTGGTCATCGCCAACTATTTATTCGGATCCAGCTTCCTAGGGTCGCCCAAGGTGATCCTGGCAAAACTGCATCCTTTGGTTTCATCCCATCTCTTAAGGAATTGAGTATGGGTGTAACGTTTGGCTGGTTCCGCAATTGTCGAAGTCGTCGAACCATGGGTGTCACCTGGTCCTAAAATCTTCAGTCCAGCCGCCATCTCGGCCAAGAAGTCAGCAATGCGGTTACCTTTGCTCCTGTCGTGCCCTTTCACACACGATATCATCATCTACCGAGGCGTTAGCTAAATCTTGGTGGCACTCTAGTGCTAACCCTGATATAAAACGTTGTCAATTCAAGGTTAGTAGGGCTTTTCTACTATCAGTGCAGATTATTATGTTTTTGCCAGAAATTCCTTTTCTAGTTAGCTCCTTTGTGGCGATTGAGATACCAGCCAGTTCTGTTTGAACCACGCTAGTTCAAACAGAATGACTTTGTCTGTTAAAATTTTATGGCCACTATGAACTGACATGAGAGCCAGTCCGCTTAGTCTGTCTTGTCCACACGGATTTCTCAAGTACGTCTTCAATCGCTTGAGAGTGCAGAAGGTCCTCTCAGCAGTTGCAGTGGTCACTGGCAAAGAAGCAAATATTTTCAGGAGGGTGAATATGTTAGGAAAAAGTTCCCTATCACCCTGGCTTGATGCCTCAATGGCACAAGGAGGATTGTCCAGTTCCATTTGTTTTTCGCAAAACAATTTCCACAGTGAGTACTCACTAGGTACTAGTTCTAGATAAACCATTTTTTTATAAAGTTTCAAAGATTCAACGTCTATTTCCTCGTTCGTTGATCGTTCGTTTAGTTTCGGAGTAAGCCCCCAGTACTGTGCTGCCAACATATAAAAACGATTTTTTTTCCGAAAGTAGTCAGAGTCAGTGACTTGCGAGAACGAATGGCGGTCTTTTTTTCGTGCTGCTACCTATCGTGATAGCGCCTAACTATATGCTTTACGGCAACTTACGTAATGGAACGCTTCGGTCTACGCCGTTAGCGGCGAATCACGTCCATCCAGGAATTTCACGTAGGTTAACGGGTTATTAAAATTATCATAAATGTGACAAATTATTTACGTACATTTTTAACTAGAAATTGGTCTGAACTCCTTCCTATTCACCTATGAAGAAGAAAAAGAACAATTATAACTTGAGTAATGCGTTTAAAAAATCTTTTTTTCTCGCAAAGTTTGGGGGGGGGGGGTCAACCCCTCTGACCTCCCCTCTGGGTACGGCCTTGAGTCCAGCTTTCGAAACGTCTTAAAGAGGGGTCTATTTTGTTTCTTTACAATATTGTTACGTATCGGGCCAAATATTTCGTTTCCAAGGGAGAGTAAAACCCAAAAAAGGGATTTCACAACGTTGTTGAGCCTGAAATTCCTGATAATACTTTCTCACTTTACTTTCCTGTCCTTTGAATTGTTATCAAGTGAGTCACAATTATAGGTACCCCAAAATATCTGGATTCGTGAGAGAAAGTCCGGATCTGTACGCTGGGCTCCTCGAATTTCTGTAACGTGCAGAATAAAACGGATGCTGATATTAATACCCATCAAGACTGATATTAATAATAGTATTGAGAGGTGCTTTCATGAATGGCTGCACCAATTTGGAATCTGAACAATGACTGGCATCAACGGTACGGATCATACCTACAACTTTCTGACGATGATGATGCGCTGGAAATTGGCTTGACTAATCAACTAATTAGTAGGACAATAATGAAACAGGAAGACATTACGGCGCTCGGTTGTGGTAAGACTTCATTATCTAAATTAACTCTGGTCGTATCCAATTTGGCATAATTTACTATGTACGACAGGGTGTACCACATTTCTGATGGCGCTAATGAATTTGAAACGGGACCCAAGTGTTAACGTCTATGGGCTTCTATGAATATGAATTATTCCTTGAGCTTTATGTGATTGCCTTCAAGGAACGATCCTCGGTTGGTATACAGGTTGAGTAAATTCAGTGGAAAAACATCTTTTGAAATAAGACCGAACTGATATTTCTGCACTCGACGCGCGTTTCGCTAACAAGGTTAGCATCTTCAGGAGAAGAAAATTGATCTACTCTACTCATGAAATGATGAAGAATGATCTAGGACAAAACGAGAAGGATACAAAATAAAATAATAGTTCAGTGAACATAGGGGTTTGGAAGATAATTCGATAGAAAAGTTCAAAATTTCGAATGAATTCCGAGTTCCTAGTTGCAATATAACTAATGAAGTTTGTTAAGTTCTTGGATATTCCCCTTTATATTTATTTTGTTTATAGTAATTATTATCAAGCATAGGCCAAAATATACCCGCAATTCTGCATCAGCCTGTATACCCCTGTTTTTTCTCGCGCATATCGTCAAAGGGACTAACCGACAATTGCTCTCCGGTATGCATGACAATTGCTGTAAAATGGTATGACAAAAGAAAACGTACGGGCCGGTGGTGCAGAGTAAAAAATACACGAAAAAGTGCCGTTTGCGTGTGCTCCCTCATAAACACATCTCAATCAGCCAGTTACAGTCCACGATTTCCTGTTGATTGGGCGGATGCATCCCCTTTAACCAGAAGCTGCAGAAACAGAGCAGGTAAGGTGAAAACCTTTGACGATTTATATCTAATTATTGGGGATACATTTCAAACTCAATCAAATCCCGCTACAAAGTTATTGAAAAAATTTGGCTTATCTGAAAGGTTCATTATTATCAAGCAAGAGAAGGGCAATGTCCAATAAAGAATATTTTCATTCCATTCTTTATTTTATATTCGACTGCATTTTTTGTTGAGTCAAAAGTTTACCTATATCCAACCTACTTTCAGGTTGGAAGACTAATAAAAGGTCCGAAAAATGTATTGCCGATATTCACCTATCAAAATGATCAACACTGTTTTTGTCACTTTGTGTTGTTTTTTGTTTATCGGTGTATCCCCCATTACAAATAAAATATTGAATGATTTTTTGAAAATAATGCTTTCGGTTATTATTCCTTGTGCGAGTTGTTGAAATTTTCGACGTTTCAAGGCAGAGGAGATATTATTATAGGTACTCAGTTTCTGCCTTGAATACCTTCAACATCACTTATACAGTACGATGCCAATGTATGGAATAAATTCGATATTTACAAAATGAGCGTCTTTCGGAAGAAATCCAAAAATAGGTCAACTTCAATTTTTGACGGCCCATCTCATGATATTCATATGAAAGACGTTTCGTCACCGGTGTTGGCTACATGAATTATGATTGACAATTTCCTAACTTTCACGCAGGCAAATGACATATACAGACGATAACAATAATAGCATTTGCGGGAGCTTGATGTAGAGGGTGTGTTTATTGGCAATACCTGCTGGGCACATGGAATTTAACGATATTTACCTTGCGAATATTCTTGTTCACTACGAAATATTTTTTCGAATTATTGTGTACAATATAAAAATCGGCAAAAGGAAGATGTATATCTCGAGATATTGCTTATCTCAACCTATGGCCTCACTGAACATTCTCTCAGAATATGAATGTACTTTCTGCCTCGTTGTATTCGTTCGGTTTTCGAGTAATCATCCTGTATTTCTAGAAACCCGTCATTGATCACATGAAGTTTGATTGAAGTCATGGGTATGAAATTATTCATTATAGTTTTGTTTTCCACTACTATAAACAGCGCTGTCAAATAGGACGACGATATCTGACTTGGACAGTGTAATTATTTTATTTTTTTTCAAGTCCCTTTGTAGGACACTTTCACTCTGCCATCACCGATGATGATGATGATGAATCCTTCAGAAGGGTCCAGCTTGAAATCTAGTGGTACTTAAGATTATATTATTTTATTGGATTGGATATTATTGGTTTAAATTGGAATCCGTTCATCAGATGAGATTGTATCATATTTGAAGTTTCTTAAAGAAAGTTGTAGTAGACTTACTTTTCGACTATATTCTGGTGGTTGATGCCATCAAAAAGTTCCATATAAGGTCGATCTGGCAGTCATTTACGGATTCAGTGTTTTGAAATAGAATATAATATGTCAGTGTAGGTTTGTACTAAAGCCTAATCGAGCATAGCCAAACTAATTCGATATTTTCTTTCGTAAATATCAACAAGGATTCTACACTCAGTGGACGGAAGTAAAAGGGTGGTGAAGAGAAGCCTTTAGAGTTATTAATGGATTACTTTTTTAATATGCAAATTCACACGAAAGGGAAGCTCTGTAATGTTCAAAGAACACCGTGTGAATCAAATCAAATCAAATACTCTGGCTTCTGTCTGTACGCGGATGACTTGAAAGCGTTCAACACTATTAACGACATCACCGATTGTCATAAGTTGCAGTCTGATCTTACCACGCTACAAGTTTATTGTGTTACTAACAAACTACATCTGAATATTAATAAATGTTATTCTATTACGTTTTCTAGACTACACAATAACGAATCTTTCGACTACACTATCAACAATAAAATATTAGAGAAAGTCGACGTCATAAAAGACTTAGGTGTCCTATTGGACTCTAAATTAACTTTTGAGCATCATATTGAATCAATAGTTAGAAAATCTATGCGTAATTTAGGGTTTATTTCACGTGTAACCAGGTCATTCACAAGGCCCACCTCATTATTTACTTTGTATAATGCATTGATTCGTAGCCATCTTGAATTTGCTTGTTTAATTTGGAATCCTTATTACCAAAAATATATTGATCGAATCGAGAGGGTTCAGAAGTTTATCAATATGTTGAATTATAGATTTAATAGACAACATCAGAGTCGTCAGGATTACGAAGTAAGCTTGATGATGATCAGCAGAAACTTTCATCAAGAAGACTGGTATCACATGTTCTTTTTCTCTACAAGATTGTTAATAACCATGTAGATAGTCCCTATTTATTGAGTAGTCTTGATTTCAATACTAGATCCTTTGTCACTCGTTCATCAAATTTGTTCTACACACCAAACACCATTACTAACTATGTAAAAAATTCACCAGTAGTTGCGATTCAAACAATATATAACCAATACTTCATCCACATCGACCTTTTTTGTCAGTCATTTGCAATAGTTAAAAATCAGGCTTATCGTGTTCTTGCTGTATAATTGAAAACTCAATGCTTACTTATTTTCAGATCTGTACTTAAAATTAGTTTTTAGTTTTATTTTAGTTGAATTAAGTATATTCACCTATTTATTGTCACACTTCTTAGATACACGTGTAATTCTGTTATTGGAACATCTGTTCTGTTGAATTACCTTATACAAAATAAATAAATAAATAAATCAAGGGACAGGAGATACGAATTTACATTCACTTTGAATTTTTGAATTCCGTAAGCCTCAGGAAAGACCTCTTTCGGCAAGGAGTTCCAAAGCTCTGCTGTTCTATTGAAAAATATCCCTGAGCAAGAGAGGTTCGACAGGTCTCCAAATTCACAACAAAGGGGTGGGAATTTGTCGAGTCATCCGTGTAGACATTGCCAAGCGTTGAACGATTGATAAATATTAAAAGAGCATCGACCGTGAAAATATCTATAGAAGAGAGACAAGTTTTCGACCCTTCAACAATGTTCCAATGAAGTGAGCGAGTCTGTGAGCAAAGAATCACCAAGACGGATTTCCTTTCTCTGAATAGTATCGAGAAGCCTTCATGAATGTTTTGGTGCCGAACTCCACTCATGAGAACCATATTCCAAGACAGGTCGTATCTGAGCCTTATAGATCATTAGAAGATGGCGAGAACTGAAGTTTTTCTTCGAACGTGATAGAAATCCAAATTTCTGGGAAGCACCTTTAGCGATCGATCTCATATGGTTTTCCCATTAGAGATTATCACTGATCGTAATTCCTAGCATCGAGAAACTTGGCTTTGTAGAAATAGTTACTCCTGTCATCTGAATTCTAGGTGATGATAGATCGGCGTTTCTTGAGAAGAGACATGCCTGGGTTTTCCTTGCATTTATGCCTACCAAACTCATATTACCCCATTCTATTATTTTTACCAAGTCATCATTAAGTCTATTGACGTGAATGTTTCTTCGAATTTTTGTTTCTCGAGCTGGTATGGGGACTCTGGGAAAGATATCAGTATCAAGAGTACTGTCATCCGCAAAATTATGTATTGAACAAGATGTTTTCTCGAAGAAAGAAGAACAGAACTGAACCCTGTGTCAGGCATTACTTCTGCAACTCTCGGAATATCTGTGACAATTCTGGTATAGTATTGAATTGATTTTCAATCTTCAAGCTGAGATACTCTTCTAATGATCACTACGGACTGAAAGACCTAAGAACATCTGCATACAGTCTTTTTCTCACAGTTCTATCCTAGAGAGAGATTGATTAGTGCGCTCACATATAAATACACAGAGATTATTAACCGTAACAATTTTCAGATACCACACACGAGCGTATCTTTTGAAAGGCCCGGCTGTGATTGATGATTGCCTTAAAAACTTCAACAAGTTATTAATTATTCCACTTGTAGAGTTGTGATTGATAATTGGTGGGCTAATTACAGATGTACGGAGGTGCACATGGATTGTATTCGAAATGAATACGATAATTGAGTTTAGAGTTGATTGTTTCTGATGATACTACGTTACGAAAGGGTGAATCTATGATGTTTTTTTCGGGGTTCTTTCAAGTGAGCCGACTGGACTAGCCTGATAATGGTCCTGTCGGTTTCTCTTTGAGATGAAGTATTATTTTTCTATCTGCATATTCAGTTCATTAGAAATACACGGATATTCCCTCACAAAGAGTTAACATTAGAACTTTGTGGTGAAGTGAAGTTTTTGAGAAATATTTTCTATGGATTTCCAGATATCAATATCAAAAATTTTTTGTTGCGTTTTCATCTCGAAATCGATTTAAAAAAAATGAAACACATGTAAAAGGACTGAATCTGAATATATTCAAGATTCATCTTTACTTTCACTTCAACAATGGCTACGCAAATATTGATATTCCATGCAGCATTTCCTATACAGGGTGTGTCCTAACTACGGTACGAGGGAGATTCGTTAGGTCGTTTTAATTAAAATGTTCCTATGCACATCTGGAGTGGTTTCGTTTATGAGATACAAGGCGTTGAAGTTAAAAAAAAAAAAAACGGTATTTATAAAATATCATAAATATCCTTTCACCGATTCGGTTGTAATTTGCTACGATTCTTTGAAATAATAAGGCGCTTATTTAGACCTAACTAGATTGAAGTTATCAGGTCCATTGGAGTCTCAGTGGGCACTAGAGCCAACAATACTGGGAAAAAAAAGTTCACCACTGAATTTTCATAGCTAGCTTCGTTTTCGGGAAAAAAAATTGAAGCCAACTTGCATATTATGAACACCTGCTTTGGAGACCAGCTGACACTAATAGTGTTGTCCAATAATTACAATCTAGTTACGGCTTGAAATGCGCCTTATTATTTCAAAATACTGTAGCAAATTTCAATAAAATCAATTCGAGGATATTTATGATATTTTATAAACCGTTTTTACGATCTAACAAATCAACCTCTGAAGTTTCGTACTCTAGTTAGGAAACACCCTGTATGAACCACGCATGCGCATTCATCATGAGTAATTTAAATGATATAGGATAGGAGGATGTTCATCTGAAATCAGGGTTTTTTATTGGCGGGTCTCAGGGTCCTAGTTCTCTTGTCACTTTGAACAGTTGGATTTTCTGAAGTTGAACTGTAGATAAAAATGTTCAGAAGAAAATATTGGAAATGTATGTATATTCGCAGAGGTTCAATTGCTATATTTTGAGGAAATAAAAAGTATATAGAGCTTTTTCATTTTCAGGGGAGCGAAAATCCCAAATATTGATTTCAATACATATACATCTCCGCAAATCACATTCAAATACATTTATTTTTTCCAAGCACGTGTTATTTGCTTACTTCTCCACGATATGAAGGAAACAAAGAAAACTGTTTTTAACAAAATTTCACATGGTCAATTGCCTTCATTGCAGGAAAAATAGTATTATTTAATTTATTTTTATAGTTGCAGAACAAGAAAGATCAAGAATTTAAATTCAAATTTTACTTTATAATTAATGATTTCTGAGGGTTGAACATGTTCCAAAACAATTGTTCAAGTGACTAATGAGAAAATAAGCTATTTTGTTACTTTTTTCGTGTTCAATTTCTCATGACAAATTCATGTATCTGAATACCAAACTGAATGTCTAACTTGTAAATGATTTGAATGATGTTTGTGATATCAGTTTTAATTGACAGATACACATAACAGGAACATTTTGAATTTTTGCATACTGTACTGTCAACGAATGTATTTTTTTGGCCATAGAGGACGAAAACTCTCATCAGAATCGAACTAAAGTTCGAGAGGACCATTATTCTTGCCAGCTATTCAAATATGTTGACGGGAGTCCATTAGATATGAAAAGTTTCCGAAAACTGAAACACACATCTTGAAGTTGCATAAAATTGTCACCAGAGGTCGAACAAACAAGATTTCATCTGGAACGTCTAGACTCAATAGTGATAAACGACAGAAACTCTGAATGCATGCAAACATCATTTTGATCCAATTCAAACAGGAATATTATTGCTTTTTATTCGATTGAGTTCACTGGAGTTTATATCCCACACTAGGTGCGACATTGACAAAGGAGAGTCGGAGAAAAGTGGGATCATAACTCTTTGAAAATATTCATCGAAAGAGTCAATATTTTTATCGAACTCATACACTGAATCATTAGATAATGAATCTCGTCTGTCTTTTACTGATATGAGGCTGTTTTGGATTTTCAAGTCTATAACAAAATCTAGGACAGCCTTATATCTGCGAAAGACCTGCGAAATCCATTATGAAGTCTAAATACCCTACAGTTGTGGTTCTGTCTGTATTGGACTTACGAAAAAGAGCATTAGAATACGGTTGAAGGAACACAAAAGGAGTTGTCGATATAACCAAACACCATCAGAGTCGGCAGAGGCTAAACAGGTCCTGTTGGAGGGTCATGATATTGACTTAGATAAAACGCAAGACAGAATAAAAAAAGGTTGTTCTTGTTCTAAAATTGTTCGTTTCGTTAACGCAGCTGACGAACGTCAACCCTCAGAAGTCGAAACTTGTGCGAGCAATGGATAACGAGACTTTACTTTTTTAAGTGTGATTACTCATCACAGTGGCCTAGCGGGTTTTGAACCTTGGTCTTTCGCTTGAAAGGCGGACATGCTAACCTCTACACTACCGAGACCACAACTGTCAGCTGTTACACACAGCTTTTCAGGGGAGTCATGGAAATTCATCAGCAATAAACAGAGGTTCAAACCCGTAAATATAACAACTAATGGACTGTTCCTAAGAGAGGGAAGACTGCGATATGAGCAAGATCAATACTTCATTATACGGGAGCCCAAGCGGGGATTTTGGGATTTACTAAAGCGCGGCAGATTGAGGTAGGGTGAGTTAGTTGTAAAAAAAAACGTCATCTCTACATTCTCGAGGGTGGGTAATTTTATTTTTATTTTGAAATAAATAATTCAAGAATTGCAAAGGATATATAATCTGACGATTTCCACAAGCCGAAACAATAAAAATTCATCGATAAAGTTTAATGCGTGCAGCTACGTGATGCCTATATTCCCCTCTCCACGTTTCTATTTCTCTCTCACTCTTTCTCTATCTATTGGTATCTCACCCCGTCCACACTCTGGTTTCTGATGCCATGATGCCATGACAGTTGATCACACAGACTCGTTGGGGGCATGATATTGTTCACAACGAACATCCAACGTTTTAAAATTTTAAAAATTTAATAGCTCATAATTATTTTTTTATAAATACAAGTATTCTACAAAAAAAACATACACTTTTTTCATTTGCATGCTTTTTCCTGAGATTTTCAATAAGGTACTTGTAGTAATGATTTAAAAAAAATCGAATTGGCAGAATAGGCGAATCCCTCCAGATAATCGTTAAATTATGAGACTGCATGTCTAGGGCGTAATGGCGAATCATATATATCTTAATCTGACGCGCTTGTGTATTCCAAAATGACGATTTGTTTTAACTTTCTAATTACGGCCGTGAGTCTGCGTCACATCCAAACCGTCAGATTATTATATAAGAGCTTTTTTTAGGTTCACTTAACATCCCCTCAGAATATCTGACGCGCTCGAGAAAAACATTTTTATTTCATTTTCAACCCTTACGTACGACCACCCCTACCATGGAAACAATCAGATTAACATACGTACATTTTCAAAAATATGTAGGACATAGATGATATCAATATCTGACGCGCTCGAGTATGTCCATCAACAGTTTTTTTTTATATTTGAAAGTCTATAGCCGCTCCCCCTTCCGATGAAAAGGTATACACTATATTTTTTTTTTATCATCTAAGCTTCGCAACCCAATAGTCTTTATGTCGCTCAAGTAAATCACGATTAAACATCGTGGGCTCTCCTACTATTAAGTTCAACTTAAATGCAGATGAAGAGGGGTTGTGAAAAATCGAGTAATTCGAGTACATAATTTATGTCCTTCACAATATCTTTTCAAGGTGAAAAACTGCCATGACCGCTAGTCCATCAGTTGAAAATGAGATGCCTAGAATACTTGTTGTTGGGACTTATACCTGTAGTAGTTTGGGTTAAAATTGGCGACACATGCCTACTATGATAATAACAGGCGTGAGGGCCTCTTTCATCAAATCAGTCCAGACAAAAATTTACTAGGAACTGTATGAACAGCCAACATTCTGGAAGCTGAATACCGGCCAAATTTCATGAAAATATTACATTATATTTTGCTTATTTTGTCGACTGATCGAATGAATGAAAAGAGTATTCCCCAACTAAACATCAAAAAAAATTTCGAAACGGATTCTTTTCAAGAGAAATGGACAAATTCGTGGTAAGAATAGTTTTCAGCAAGTGCAGGAATATGTGAAGGTGATGAGAAACGTTTGCTTCTTTGGTTTTATGAGGCAGAAAAAGTAAAATGGGCCTGTCTTCCCAAATATGAAAGGCAATAACTTCTGAACTAGAAAAAGCGCCTCGTATCACTTCCTTTTTTGTATTCACACATCATAATACAAGTTTTTATGAGAATATTTTTAAACACGAAGATATATGATAACAAAACTTCACCTTGAATCCAAAGACAAATCGTCAACTCTTCAAAAAGGACAAATTCGAAACATATTTCCATTGTGATTCAAGATCATTGCGTGAATAATAATATATATTATAGATCACGTGTGATATCCTCGGTACTGCACATCGCAAACCGTATCTTTGGCTCAATTGGACTTCTGGCAACTACAAAAAAAGGGAATATCGCATGTGTTTCGAACCAACAACTCTAAGCACTACTGAATAAAAAACGAAGTAAACTATAAAGAACGAATCAACTAAAACTACGGTAGTAAACAATAAGAATACTCGAAATCAGCTATGAGTGGGATCCATCTTTCAGAAACATCAATCAAATCAGTATAACTACTTCTCTTCGGGCTTGAAGGCCGTCGTTCTTCGGAATTTCTTCCTGACGTTCCGCTAGCACGAGTGGCCATCTTCTTCAGAGGCTTATTCATCTCCGATGACTAAACAGTTCGATTTCTCAAGGCGTATTTATATTGATGCAGGTAGTCTGGAGTGTTACTTACTTCTGTCGGGTTCGGGGAATAATCATCATTATTAGTTGCCGCACTACCTGCTGTGATTTCATTAGTTATTCTTGTTTTCTTCAGAATCGGATTCCAAATTCTGTTTAGAGTCAACGCTTCTTCCTTTCTAAAATTGTCCGCATGTTTTTGGATCTCTATTGCCTCCCGCACCAGTCGGCTATGGTAACCCTGGTTGGGGGCAATCAGTGTTGCATTTTCGAACAGAATCTTGTGGTCGCCCTCACTCAATGCGTGTTCCGCCACCGCCGATTTGTCGGTTTGCCCCAGCCTGCAGTTCCTTTGATGCTCTTTGAGCCTTGTACCCATGGATCTTTTCGTGGTACCGATGTAAACCTTCCCACAGGTGCACGGAATGCGATAAACCCCTGCCGCTGACAGTGGGTCTCTTTTGTCTTTAGCCGACCTGAGGCTTTGCTGGATCTTCTTGGTCGGCTTGAAAACTGTTTTTATGTTATATTTCCCCAAGAGTTTTCCAATTCTGTCAGTGACCCTCGGGATATATGGCAGATATGCATTCCCAACTACCTGAGAGTCCTCCCTGTTATGAACCGTGGGACTCTCTGGTTTCATGGCCCTGTTGATCTCAGATACACTGTACCCATTCGACCTCAAGGTCACTTGAAGATGTTATAGTCAGTGCCCCAGGCTCACCTACCTATCACTTGGCAAAACATCTGGCCTCACTCCTCCAGCCTCATGTCGGAAGAACAAATTCCTACGTCAAGGATTCAATAGACTTCGTTGGTAAAATTAAAGGCTTGACCTTGGAACCGACCGACATCATGGTCAGCTTCGATGTTGTGTCCTTGTTTACCAGCGTCCCACTGGAAGACTCTCTGAGGGAGATAGCCTGCCTGTTCCCAAGTGATATTGTCGGACTTTTTAGAGCATGCCTTACGGGAAGCTACTTTCAATGGAGGGGAAACTTCTATGAGCAATTGGATGGAGTGGCGATGGGAAGTCCACTGAGCCCAGTGATAGCCAACTTCTTTATGGAACGGTTTGAAGAGAAGGCAATCGACGCCTTTAATTTGAAGCCGACCTTTTGGCTACGCTACGTGGATGACACCTTCGTCGTCTGGAAACATGGAAGGGACTCTCTGAAACTTTTTCTGGACCACCTAAACGCTCAACACCCCAGCATCAAATTCACCATGGAAACCGAACAGAACCAGCAGATAGCCTTCTTAGATGTTCTGATTGAACGATGTGGCGCTAGACTAACCCACAAAGTATACCGAAAACCCACGCACACGGATGGGTACCTGCACGCACTATCGAACCACCATCCCAGTCAAAAGAGAGGAGTCATATCTACCCTAACTGAACGTGCTCGAAGAATTTGTGAACCAGAACATCTAGAGCAGGAACTGGAACATCTTCAAGTGACCTTGAGGTCGAATGGGTACAGTGTATCTGAGATCAACAGGGCCATGAAACCGAAGAGTCCCACGGTTCATAACAGGGAGGACTCTCAGGTAGTTGCGAATGCATATCTGCCATATATCCCGAGGGTCACTGACAGAATTGGAAAACTCTTGGGGAAATATAACATAAAAACAGTTTTCAAGCCGACCAAGAAGATCCAGCAAAGCCTCAGGTCAGCTAAAGACAAAAGAGACCCACTGTCAGCGGCAGGGGTTTATCGCATTCCGTGCACCTGTGGGAAGGTTTACATCGGTACCACGAAAAAATCCATGGGTACAAGGCTCAAAGAGCATCAAAGGAACTGCAGGCTGGGGCAAACCGACAAATCGGCGGTGGCGGAACACGCATTGAGTGAGGGCGACCACAAGATTCTGTTCGAAAATGCAACACTGATTGCCCCCAACCAGGGTTACCATAGCCGACTGGTGCGGGAGGCAATAGAGATCCAAAAACATGCGGACAATTTTAACAGAAAGGAAGAAGCGTTGACTCTAAACAGAATTTGGAATCCGATTCTGAAGAAAACAAGAATAACTAATGAAATCACAGCAGGTAGTGCGGCAACTAATAATGATGATTATTCCCCGAACCCGACAGAAGTAAGTAACACTCCAGACTACCTGCATCAATATAAATACGCCTTGAGAAATCGAACTGTTTAGTCATCGGAGATGAATAAGCCTCTGAAGAAGCTGGCCACTCGTGCTAGCGAAACGTCAGGAAGAAATTCCGAAGAACGACGGCCTTCAAGCCCGAAGAGAAGTAGTTATACTAATAACCTCGGCCGCAAAAGCCTCAACCATTTTGTCATCAATCAAATCATTTGATGTTGTTTGAAATGGCTTACAATTGGCGTTAACTAGCGATAAAGTTGAGAAACTCTGCACGATACATAAAAATGACGTAAAAGTGTCGTCATATAATTAAAAACAATATCACAACAATTGTAATACCAGGGTTTTTAGACATCTCAGTTGAAAATTCTATGTTCGACACTACTGACTGTTCCAATGATAGGGAATAGGGTCTCGAAAAGTCAGTTAGTGACGGTCCGATACCAATAGACCGGGCGGCAATGATATACTTTTTGGACCAATTTTTTACAGTCCGCCTTTGGAATAGGAGATACTTGAATCTGAAACAAATCATAATCTGCAAAAAAATACATGCTGCGTGGTCCTTCATGGCTAACTCAGAACTTGTTCTTGATGGAACACACTGTATACTTCCAATGAGTATGCCTCATAAATTTTCGTTATTCTTACGATGAGACTACTTCCAGTTGTGAATGGCGTACTGGAAAAAGTTGGTTTTCATCAAATTTTCTCGCATTAAATTCGGGCAACCGAATTTCCATCAAATCTTGAGCCTTCCCTATCGAACTCACCTATTTGAAATCTTCATAACTCGATTGACGATAACCTCACCAAATCCTAGCTGAAATTTCGCAAGTTCCAACCCATTTCTATCGAATTCAACATAGCCCTGAGCTCACGCGCTGCTATCAACCTCCGACAATAAAGACGCAAATTTGGCACCGAAACTATTCAGCCACGAAACTTTGTATGGGGGAAAATGGGAGCGCGGTTAATATGATCCACAGTAATCTTCGTTTACATTTTCATCGAAGTGTCAGACACAGACGGAATTTTAGTTTCGTCCACACAGCCATCTTGGAGCAAATGGAATTATTGAAAGGGTTGAAAACAGTGCTTTTCTTCAAATCCCCCCCTTTTATTTTCTGAATGGGAAACTGAAAAAAATAATCTTGGGATAATGATATCGATGCATGAATACTGTATTATGGAGTAAAATTGACAGATGAAAATTTCAAGATAGTATCTAGGCGCCAAAAGAAAAATAAACAGAAAGGTGGGTTTCATACGGAATGGCCAGCCCGCTTGCCAGATTTGTCACCTTCAGATTTTTTTGGCGGCTAATTGAAGCAAAAGGTGTACGGAACTGAACCTGCTTCAATATTGGATAAATGGCAGGGAATAATGATTATTTGTAAAAATATCCAAGTTACTGTGTTCGAAAATGTTTGGCGTAATAGAATAGAACATATATTTGACTATGTTATATACAATACTATATTTATAGCAAGTGAGTTTACTGGTTACACATTGAAAATACATTTCAGAATTGAGATTGACACGGTATGTTGTGATTATACTAAAATGTAATGATGAATAGTGACTACCAAAACACTCTAAAGCAAACAGAGTCGAGAGAGAGAGAGGTCCGAATGGCTTGTTCAGAAAGATATTGAAGAACATTGCATATATTCTTTGAACTCTGCCATCGAGTAGAAACAGTGCTGTAAGAGAAAAGATTTAAGCTTTTTTGTAAAAGAAGCCAAATTGAGTGACTTGATATCTGATGGTAAAATATTATAAGCATGATAGTTCGGTGAATTCATTTGAGAGACTGTTAGCCTAAATCGGAGAGTTCTTGCCTGTCTTGTGCCGTAGGAATGCACTTAGGATTGGGTAACCAAATTCGTTTTTTGTTTATGTATTTCGATAAGGGTCTCATATGAGTGCAAGGAAGGAAGCGACAAAATCCTGTGGCGAACAAATAGAGAACGACAATGGTCTCTGTTACTACAATCCGAAAGTATTCTCAGGGCTTTCTTTTGTTGACGAAATATTTGAAGTGACTTCGAGGAGTTACCCCAGACTATGATTCCGTAACTCTAATGCGCATGAAACAGCGCAAAGTAGGTACTTTTCATTGTATCTTGGTTGACATATCTCTTCATCTGCCGAAGTAAAGAAAGTATTTGAGAGTTTAGGCTTGAGTTGCTCGATATGGCAATCCCAGCTTAGTCTTTTAACGATAGTTATGTCTAATAATTTGACATTGTTGTCCTCCAAGTAAGAGTTGTTTGTCGAAAAAGTGATACTCTGGGTTTTACTATCATTTAGTTGTAGCTTGTTAGCTTGAAACCAATATTTAGCTTTTTCCTGTACCGCCAGAGATAACGATTGTAGCTGCCCATAGTCATAGTGAGAGGTGATTAGCGTGGTGTCATCAGCAAACAGCGTACACTTATTCGGCAAAAGAAATCGACCCAAATCATTAATATAAAATATATATATATATATATATATATATATATATATATATATATATATATATATATATATATATATATATATATATATATATATATATGCTGGCTGGAACTTCCGGTTGATCCGCGTCTGGAAAGATTTACTTGTCTACGTTTCGACTCCCATTTCGGAGCCATTTTCAAGACTTAGTGACCTTGCGTCTAGGTCTGAGTTGTCTCACTAGCTGGCTATCATCACTGGAGATCGAGGATAGAAGGTTGGTGGGATTTAAGGGTTCATTAGTAGTTATGGCAGGATCAGGTATCGGACGGTCGATGGGAGGTTCGAACGGATTGGTTCCCAAGTCGGAGTGAATAGAAGTATGTCGGACCAAAAGTGGTTTCCAGGTATTGGGGAGTCTTTGAGAATCGTCGCGTTTATTGAGACAGTTGGGACGTTTTTCGATTTCAATGGCTTCACGGGTAATTCTGGTTTGGAGGGTTTTGGCTGTGGCAACGGTTTTGGTGTTTTTGAAATCTATTTTGTGGCCTGTTTCTAGATGATGTTGGAATAATGCTGAGTTTGTGTCAGAATTACGGACTGCTAGTTCGTGTTCATGTAGAGCATATGAAGCATATGAAGTTAAAGAAGAATCCTTTAAATATTCGGGTGTGCAGTCAACAAGGAATTGGAAAAAGTGAACTCTTTATTCTGTTCAAGCTTTCGAGTCTTTATTGGCTCTTCATCAGGAACTCTACAATGAATTAGGAAAATTGTGGAAATAGAAAAGTTTTTTAACATGTGCTTACTTACGAATGTGAGGTTAATAATCCTTTTTTAATGAAAACATGAAGGACAACATATCACAAACACATCGACCTAATGGTACAAATATAATATAAAACTTCAATTAAAAGATATGAACAATCATACATGTAATACATGTTATATTCATACACTTCACCATAATTTCAATGGGTTGTTTTCCAAAATTCCTAATATTAAAATTGCTTACAAAAATCAAATTGTACTTAATAAATTTTTTTCTAAATTAAAAGATAAAGATCCTGTATTAGATCATTCTAATGTTGTTTATTGTATCCCTTGCTCTCAGTGTGAAAAAAAGTACATTGGACAAACCAAGAGGAAGTTGAAAGATAGAATCTGTTCCCATAAAAGTGATATTAGAAATCTCAAAAAAACTTGCTCATTAGCACAACATTCAATCAGTTTTGATCATTTGCCCGATTATGATAATGTGACGATATTGGAGCATGAATCCAATCTTAAGAAAAGAACTTTTCTTGAAATGACACAAATTTTCAAAGAACCAAATTCCATAAATTCCAGGAAAGATATTGATAATCTCAGCATCATATATTCATATTTACTAAGTCGCCCCCTACTGGGCAGTAATAATAACAACGTTACATTTGGTACTCCTGTGTAGTTGGTGATTTCACTTTCATTTTCATTGTGTGTTGGCAACAAGGTCACAGGAAACTGTAATCATTCGTCACTTGTCAACTTCATTCCCTTCTTTTCACTTTTTACATCATTTCCGTTAAAATTACAAATATGGTTTCCAATGCCTGTTAGGAGAAACAACTTCTCCCATTTTTCAATTCTTTTACATGTATGATTGTTCATATCTTTTAATTAAAGTTTTATATTATATTTGTACCATTAGGTCGATGTGTTTGTGATATGTTGTCCTTCATGTTTTCATTAAAAAAGGATTATTAACCTCACATTCGTAAGTAAGCACATGTTAAAAAACTTTTCTATTCTCACAATTTTCCTAATTCATTGTAGAGTTCCTGATGAAGAGCCAATAAAGACTCGAAAGCTTGAACAGAATAAAGAGTTCACTTTTTCCAATTCCTTGTTGACTGCACACCCGAATATTTAAAGGATTCTTCTATATATATATATATATATATATATATATATATATATACTCGGGAATTATATTTGGGACAGCAGCAAAAGCGAAAGTGTACTCTTATAACAATATATTTCCAATATTTCGACAATCAATTGTTGTCATCATCAGGGAGCTACAAAATAATGTTAATGAATGAAAATATGACATAGAATTTTTATCCTTACTTACATTGTTAGTGAGGATGGTCGCATGAGATGGTTAAAGAAGTCAGATGACACATAGTAAAATTGTTATAAAACATTGATACGTATCAGTACAACACATAAACACATTAAAAACTATAATCTTCTTATTTTAATGAAAAGGTGCAGTGACAAACACCATGTGGAAATGATGAAAAAGGATTGAAAATTTTGTGGTTATAAAGGCGCTAAAGGTTATTTGTCAAAAATGTCAAATGTCACTGAAAACTTATTGCTGAGACACAATTTGGCCTTAGCCGCTGAGACCTCAATGCCATTGCAGGTGCTGCAAAAGAGGAGGTGGGAAAATGTAATATAGTATTAAAAGATTTGAAAATTTTGAAATTAGTTATGTGAAAAAGTATGAATTTAATATTTTGATTAAGTAACGTCACTTGAATTGCCTTCGAGAACTCTCGAATTGCCATCAATCAATAATAAATATGAATAAATTTCACTCAAATGATTGAGATCGGTTCTTTTATTTAAACAATTTGAAGATTGAGAAATGAATGCCATTTCTAAGAACATTCTCCTCGAAACATTCCTTTCAATTGATAAAATTTTTGTGGAACTGAAATTCATTAAATGTCCTTCCTTGGAAGTGTGTTCACTCAGAGCACATCTTTCAGGATGGAGTCTGCAATCGCTTCTATGTGAAGAAATGCGATCTTTCAACAGTCTTCCAGTCTGTCCGATATACTCAGAGTCACAGTCATTGCAAGGAATACAGTAAACAACATTTGATTGGGATAATTTTGGAACTTTGTCTTTCACATTAGAAAAGAGGGAATTAATTGTAAGAACCGTTTTATTGGCTATTTTAATATTTTCTATGTTACTAAAAATTCTGGCAAGTCCAGGTGTGATCTCAGAAATGAATGGTAGACTAATGTATGAAAAATTACTATGGGTTTGATTAGGATTTTGATTAGTAATTACCCATAGTAATTTTTCATACATTAGTCTACCATTCATTTCTGAGATCACACCTGGACTTGCCAGAATTTTTAGTAACATAGAAAATATTAAAATAGCCAATAAAACGGTTCTTACAATTAATTCCCTCTTTTCTAATGTGAAAGACAAAGTTCCAAAATTATCCCAATCAAATGTTGTTTACTGTATTCCTTGCAATGACTGTGACTCTGAGTATATCGGACAGACTGGAAGACTGTTGAAAGATCGCATTTCTTCACATAGAAGCGATTGCAGACTCCATCCTGAAAGATGTGCTCTGAGTGAACACACTTCCAAGGAAGGACATTTAATGAATTTCAGTTCCACAAAAATTTTATCAATTGAAAGGAATGTTTCGAGGAGAATGTTCTTAGAAATGGCATTCATTTCTCAATCTTCAAATTGTTTGAATAAAAGAACCGATCTCAATCATTTGAGTGAAATTTATTCATATTTATTATTGATTGATGGCAATTCGAGAGTTCTCGAAGGCAATTCAAGTGACGTTACTTAATCAAAATATTAAATTCATACTTTTTCACATAACTAATTTCAAAATTTTCAAATCTTTTAATACTATATTACATTTTCCCACCTCCTCTTTTGCAGCACCTGCAATGGCATTGAGGTCTCAGCGGCTAAGGCCAAATTGTGTCTCAGCAATAAGTTTTCAGTGACATTTGACATTTTTGACAAATAACCTTTAGCGCCTTTATAACCACAAAATTTTCAATCCTTTTTCATCATTTCCACATGGTGTTTGTCACTGCACCTTTTCATTAAAATAAGAAGATTATAGTTTTTAATGTGTTTATGTGTTGTACTGATACGTATCAATGTTTTATAACAATTTTACTATGTGTCATCTGACTTCTTTAACCATCTCATGCGACCATCCTCACTAACAATGTAAGTAAGGATAAAAATTCTATGTCATATTTTCATTCATTAACATTATTTTGTAGCTCCCTGATGATGACAACAATTGATTGTCGAAATATTGGAAATATATTGTTATAAGAGTACACTTTCGCTTTTGCTGCTGTCCCAAATATAATTCCCGAGTTTTGTTCTTAACTTGTCAGCAAAGACTTCCTCTCCTCTCTATATATATATATATATATATATATATATATATATATATATATATATATATATATATATATATATATATATATATATATATATATATATATATATATATATATATATATCGGATAGGCTGTTCTTTAGTCAAGAAGTTCAAGGAAAAAATTTCGAGAATTTTCTGAACTGAACTCAGCTTATTTCCTCGAATTATGAAGTTAACGATGTATTCAAGAAATTATTCAATGTTCCACCCTTTTGTAGTAGGTGAAGATATTGACTTCATATTCTAAGCTTGTGAAGTATTCATAAGGGGCAGGAGATATTGTTTGTCACGATTCTAACTACCAATCCAAAGATTAGTTTCAGTTTGAAATGGATCAGTGGCGTAACATTACTTTCTCCAAAAAGATTGAGGTCATTACCCATATGCGCGCCACTGATGATCATGAAATTCTCAATTGTATGTCAAATAATACGCAAACACTACCTATTCACATCCAGAAAATTTTATTCGCATATCGCGACCGGTTTCAGACCAATACATAATCAGTCGGTTTTCAAGAGAAACACCTCAACATACCATATCTCTGAAAACGATGATTTTTTGTGGAAGAGAAGGTTTATAATAGCAACCTATCATTACTTTCCCATGCAGAATAGCCCCCTGAAGTTTGCATCACTCATTCTTTAACACCCTGTATATAATTGATCATTATTCATTTTGATATTATGTGAGGAAACCTGTATGATGTTGACTGGTTTTCTGGAAAATAGCTATTTTTCTGTGGAAGAAAACACCTGTCTATTACAAAAAATTATTCATTTCCAGATTGCCTACCCCAAAGAAGAGATTGCTTTGAATGGAACCAGGTATTTCTAAAGACTTCATTAAAAATGAAAGAATATTTCATTAAGAATAATTGGAGTCTTTTGATGAATTTTTGGAGACACAAACGAGTTGGTGGACAGCGATAATATGAAAGTAATTTGTCTCATTCTCACAAGGATTCAATCATTACTGTCTGTGGACTTTCGAAAAATGTTATCTAAATTCATTCAGTAACCGATTGACCTTCCAAACGTATTAGTCTGAGATTTGAATACCCACATTTGATAATACCAATATTCCCAGAGGATGAAAAAATGTAGGGCTGTCTTGTTCTCCCGAAGGATTTGAATCCACTAGTCTGGGATAGATATAAGTAACATTTGTTGGGTTCAGTATCAACTTCTCCTGAAGATGCTAACTTAGCTGAAGAAACGCTTGTGAGTAAGAGTATTAACAAATTTCTGTCCGGGTAATCGAGAGATTCTATAGAATAACCACTGCGGTCAATTCCCTATATTCAGGATATGATGATCTTCAAACATTTTTTCTATTCTATATCATTATTATGATCTTCTGCAATGCAGAAACTGAACTTGAATTCTGCTGGAGGTTGCATTCCTTTTTCTCTAAACACCATATCACACGACTAAGCTTATGTGACGAAATCGATAAGCAAGTTACAACATTGACCACAATTAACTGGTCTGCGAAACTTTTGTATTCAGAGGAGTTTAAAGTCCAACTCTGAGAGTGGTCACATGATAGCTGAACAAATACAACTAATTGTTCCTGAGTTAATTTACACCTAACTTTCCCTTCATTCACCACTATCCTAAATAAGCACTTCAATTCTTAATTAGTGGTTATAACTACTTTGTTGCCTGAATTCACAAACAACACATGATTTTGCCGGATTATTTGGAATTTTTCACATTCGAAAGTTTTCAAGGGCAATTTAAATCCAGAATATTACAGCTTATCCATTTCTGGTTGGCACGGTAACTCCGCCTCTCCAGTTGCGCACTGATACGTTTTTGTAGGTACAGATCGTGACAAGAGTAGAAATAAGTTTGGCTCGACAGAACTGGCTGAACAAACGGCGACGGGACCCAATATGATAGATACATTATGAAATTGACGAAGTGGCACAGTATTGAATTTAAGCACTATTTGTGTTGAATTCATAAGATCAACTCGTGGATTGTCAGATAGGTTCAATGAATGATAAATAATTATGAGAATAATTATAAATAATGTTTCCCTCTTGAATCATGTTACGTTATGCTGAACATATCAAATGAATAATGGGAAAATATGAGTTATTTCTATATTCTGACATTGAAATTCGCATTCAAACATATACTATTTGAAAGCAAGTCGTCGTAAAATGAGTGATAACAAAGTAGCCGTAATGCATTATCTTTAATATTACGGCATTGTCTCATTTGAATCAGATATTTTCGTTTCGTTTTGTTCGTTGTGTTGTGAGTGCTGTCTGAAAATCATTTTAGATTATTTGAAGGTGGCTGAGATTGAAAAAATGAATCGTGATGATATTGGTTGTCATAACCTATAGTTCTAATAATTGATTATAAAACTATTTCCTAATTTCGCTATGGCATTTATGTCGAGAATAAAGGGGAAAGTGCTACGCGGACAAAGTCGTGAAATTGTAGGCAATCTTTTGAATTTCATGCGTGTAGAAGCTGAAGCAAACCAACCTATAACAGCTCAAGCACTCCAAAACTAGTATGAAAGAGTTTCTCTTGCTAGTGGAGTGAGTAAACGAACTGTCTACAGGATATCAAAGGAAATGGAGAAGGTACAGAATGGTCAGAGCCCTGCATTTTCGACATCAAAAAAAAAGTCAGTGTCACATCCTAAGACTACCTCAGATGATTTTGAAGAAGCACTTCTCAGAAGAATTATCATAAATTTCAGAATGACAGAGAAAAAAGTTCCTTCGTTGCGTCGAATTCAAAAACGAATAGAATTATAGAGGTGGATATGAAAGCTTGAGGAAAGTTTTAAGTAGAGTGACGATGGATTTTTGAACCGAAACACTTGGTTGTTGCCCATTGTGCATTGCAATGTTTTCTCTTCCAAGGAAACAAAAGTATTTTTGTCCTCAATTTTAATGGTTTTTATCCGTGATGTCTGCTACTCGTCTGTTTCAGACGATCAGGCTTGAGTAGTATTTACCCGATGGGTTCTCAGTTTTGATTCTGGCTGTTGACATGTCACAGATATAAAAAGTTCGTAACAAAACGGTTTCCTCTCATTAACCACGTTGCTGGTCTTAGTCAGTCGAACGGGTTCCAGTAGAACGCACATTAACGGAGTCCATTATTCCATTGCTCGACTGTTTTAAAAGGATGGGCTTGAGAACGCAAACAGACGATATGAGATATGCAATACATTCATTATGCAGAAAATGTAGAATGCGGATTTTCCATTCGTTTGTTTTCAATTTCAAACTGGAAATACAATGAGCAATCCGAAAATATTTTTTGACAATGTAAACTCGGCATTATAAAATGGTGTACGAATTGTTTGTCAAAACCAAAAATTGAAGTATATAAATATATCTCTGTATACATGGTCAACATAAGTAACATTATAGAAAAAAACAGACTTATATGTTCATGTTAATACTCACCTAGTATAATTCTAGTACCTACTAATCCACTTGCAAAAAAACAAGTTTTGTATTGAATTCAACTCTTCCTTTCTCTCATAGCTAATCCATAAAGAAATATTTATGCCTTAACTATTTCTTCATCACTTACATAACACTTACCTAAAATTTATTTCGACCTACCCAGTAATGAAAATGAGAAAAGTTTTTGTCTCCGATTATACTTTCAGCCGTCAAGTGCTCTCTGCCGCGCATGACCGCGCATATACGTCATTAATTCCGTGCCAACATGAAATGGACAAGCTGTACGTGTGGTTTGAAAAATGAACAATGAACCTTATTACTAACAATCATTCAACAACCAGAGCTACACAGATGTACTGTTCAAACGTCAATATTTTGTTGTGGATGAATATTTGTCCCTAGTTTTCTGGGTTTCTAGCCTACCACAATCTGAAGAAAATAGAATTAATATTGGAATCTATACAAGTGTAGAGGGGTAGATTTTCAATCTACCCGAAAAGTTGCTGCGTCTATTGAAGAAAGAGTTCCTTCTTGTTCTATCCAGAAAGAACATGTTTGAGATTTGCTTTCAATTCTCAGTGCGTTTCGATAAATCAAGCCAAGGAAGACCCCCAGAATATTCAAGGTATGACTGACTATTCATCAATCATCGAGATTGAGGCGTTGTATCAGTTCCTCTCCCAAAAGAGTTCATCCGAAGACTTCATATAAGGGTTTATTTCTATTTATCCTTGTACAGCGATGTTTTCAGGGGAAACACAAAGATTTGAATATCGTTCGAAAATCACCATATCTTGATTTTCCGCCAAGCGATAACAATTTAACGAGGAACAAATTTTTCCATGGCCAGTATCACGCCAGATGTTGGATTTTGCTCCATATTTGGATGTCAAAAGGCGATAGCAATACTGGGTAACAGAATCGTGCCTGGAGCTTATTTTCAGAATAACTGCAATACATACAAGGGCGTAGCCAGGCATGGGCTGCCCCCCCCCCCCCAGCTGGGCCTAAACGCTTGTACAAAAAATAAATAATAACCATAAAGAAATGAACTCTGATAACAATTTTTAACGCTGTCAGTGACAGGAATCTACCTTGCGAAATACGGATGGCAAGGATGATACTGTCTAGGGTGAGTCTCGATCAGATTTTTGGAAGCGATCTATTCCCTACCTTATTTAACTTTTCTGTTATCCGCACTGGAGCAGCGTTTTGTCAACGAAAATTTGCTTGCTTCTAGTTTGATGTTGCTACATTCCAGTTCTATGTTCAATATGCAATTTTTGCATTAAAGAGAAATCACAAAGCTTTTGCCATTATCGCCATTTGAAATGTTTCGATAATAAAGCTGAACTGTGGTATAAACTCTGGAAGGACAAGGCGTGGCAAAAGAAGAGCTCAAAGGACTGGATTATACAAAAGTTTTAATGGAGGCGGATATATTCTTTCCTGCTACAAAAAAAAATAATCATAATTTGTTTGGCAAAGCCGTGTATTACCAGTAATATGGAAAGGTCCTTCTCTACACTTCGCCGTGTCAAACCATGGCTGAGACCAACTATGTTGGAGAACCGTTAACACGGTTTGTGTGTTTGTGTATGCTGAGTGTACACAGAAAAATGGTTCAAGAAAATAGGGATGTCATCGACATATATATATATATACATTTAATGAACGATTGTATCATACTCACTATTGGTTTTTCCTTTCCTGCCCCCCTGAACAAAATCCTGGCTACGCCCTTGAACACATAACTGATCAATTTGGCAGGATGATTGCGACGTCGTGGTTTCTATAATTTGGGAGGTGTACCTACTCTGTACTGATGACGAGTCATTAGTCCCAAAGTGGTAAGTAGGATATTCAAATGGAAATCTCAATTTTCCAACAGGGCTGGGCATATTCTTTCCACATTTCCTGTTCGATCCCGAACGTTATTCTAAAATTGTTCAGATAAATTCAATGTTCCTTAATGATATGTGAATACTTTAAGGCAATATGTAAACCATTCGGAATATGATTTAGGTTTGTTTGTTCCAAGAGAATTAAGCCTAGTATCGACAGTGCGAGGCAGCTCGCCGCGAATGCCTCGTGGCGAATGCTCGGCTTTGCCTCGGACTGTGGATACCGGGGTTGCTCGCCTCACATTGCGCGACGCGAACGCCTCATAGCGAGCAACCCCGGTATCCACAGTCCGAGGCAAAGCCGAGCATTCGCCACGAGGCATTCGCGGCGAGCTGCCTCGCACTGTCGTTACTAGGCTTTATTATTTCAGTAAAGAACGGAAAGTTCTGAGAAATGTATAGAATGTGTGAATACTCACTCACGTAACAAATTATATCACTGATACGACCAGAAATATAACTGCAGAATTGTGTAAATATTTTTCATTCAGAATATGGATTTTTATTTTCAGTATCGGTCAATTCTATTGGGCGTATCCGTCGGTTTACAGAAAGTGGTCGCTGAAAATTTTATTTTACTTCATTCATAAAAATTTTGTATTTTTTACATCGACTTGGAATCCAGGAACGTCTCTTCTCCAAGATAGCCGATCTATACTCATCTAATATTCAAATGTCAGTGGTAACTAGTCCTACAAAGTCAAGTATCTCGATGCTAGGAGTTAAGATCAGTAAAGATCGTTAAAGCTTGGATTTCTATTTCGTGCGAAGAAATATTCCTCTTCTCGTCAGCTTCTGATAATCTACAAAGCTCAGAATATAGTTTTCATTTCTTCTTACTCTTTTGGGTTCTAAAACTACCACAATCTGTTAAAATAAAAATTAATACTGGAATCTATAGAAGTGAAGAAAGAGTAGATTTTTGATAGTTCTGAATGGAACACGTTCAATCAGTCAGAAACTTTTCGTACATCTCACATTTGCGTTTCAAAAAAATTTAAGAACTAATATTCATCAAAATACTCATCGCTGACGTTTCGAAAACCAAATTCGCTTTCTTTTTCGAAACTTCCACAAATTCTCTCTTCTACTTTTGTTTTTATGTTCAATGTTCACTTCTTGTAAATGTCAAAAATTTGAGTTTTGACATTATGTCTTTCAATGTATGCAATGTATGGAGCTTGGCACCAAAAAATCCGTTGAAACTTCTTGATTTCATTCAAAGAAAAGCAAACTGTCTTGTTGGCGTTTCTTCGCTCACGGACTCGTTCACTTCGTTGGAAGATGGAGGAGTATCGGATACTCAGGGATCTGGGAATAGAACAGCTGAACTCCGGATTTCCTTGCGAGAAGCTTCAGAACGTCAAAAATTCAAAATGAGTGTTCATTCGTATCTCCTGTCCCTTGATTCATACAGTGTTCGTTGAACACCACAGGGCGTGATTCTGTAAAAAAAACATAACCCCAAAACTCTTTGAACTAAGATACCAACATACCAAACAGAAACACCACGTCATAAACACTCTGGTTCTCGTCCTTAAAACGTTCACCATTTCATAACTGTTATTTTTCCCCTAGTTAAATATTCATACCGCCCCTACACACCGTTTATGTTAATTATCATCAACTACACGTTTCGTTTTTTCAAAGTACCAATCTAAATCATCCTACAGCGGATTCGTTCGCTTCGGTCCAGATACAGAATCCGAAATCCACTCCAGAGCTGTGTTAATGAATATTTATATTGGACCAGGATCATCGAGTAATGCTCTGCATCTCTGAATACTGACCGGAATGGAATTTATCTCCACGGGGTGGATTAGATTTTATGCGGTGTGGGGGTTGAAAGGGATGCGTCTAGACTTTGAGTAACAATGTGATTCATGAAGTCAGCAACAGAGTTGTTTGGTTTACATGGAAATATATCAATAGAGTACAATGTGGTGACAGCTTACAGAAAAATATTATCTGACCACCTTCTTCAGTCGGAGATTGGATTATACCATTGTTTATAGAGATATAATTAGTCAACCTTATGGAAATATCAAGGGATGGATACGAGGGTTAGATGGCACTAGTGATTTTGTTTCCAAGTCATGTCTTTTCGTTCGTTTTCCTGACGGATGTCGTAGCCTAAATCAGACATTTAATTGATTAGTTATAACAAGGTGGCTATATACTGGTGTTTTCACTCCAAACAAAAGTTTATCAGCAAATCATATGACCAATCTGGCCTACTTGATCAAGTATTGATGACGTAGACCGTAGTAATGAGTCAAAAAATTCGCCAGGTATCGTCACTCTTGCAGTTGAGATGACAGTCATGTGCACGTCCTGCGTTGCTAAGTGGCTATGTCGTTGCGAATTCTGGTCTATGTGCTGAAAAAATTATTTGATTGTTGATATTTTCATTTGAGCAATATAATATTGAGATCTCAATTCAAGAGCTCGGTTTAGAAGTAGTATCGCAATTCAGCCGAATATTTTCACGTTAATGCGTGTGAGCGAATAGGAGTGAGAATTGTGATCAAATTTTATGGGTATGTGAAGTGAGAGAATGCCATTTTTACTGGTGAGTGAAATCATTATCATATTTATAATTTGCCAGGTTGAACGGAAAATATCTAAAACACATATCACTACATTTATAGAATATTCAGAATGCGTGCACACTCTAAAATGTTGTTGCCAGCAAACTTCTCTTGTGATTTTTTTTATGATCACTACGAAATTTTCAAATGGTTATTGAATATACTAGAAAGTGAGATTATTCTTGGAGGTAGGTCATTGAAGATGAAGTTTGTTTTCATCAAACGTCAGATTGATCTCGCGTTGTATTCTCTGTTCTAACCAAAAGTGATCTATTTATTGGCAACAACGTGTTCCATTGATCGAGTGATCTAGAAAATTTTTAGGAATTTCAACCACAAGCGCACCCTCAAGGCGTAATTTTGAACAACTACACCCTGTCTACAGGTTTGTCTGAAACAATATCGCAACACTTAAAGCACTAGTATATAGCCATCTTAACTTATACATAATACCAAAAGATAACAATCAATTGACAATCAGAAGTGGATTTTTTTGTCAATGTCGTACATCAATCATGTTTAGAGGAATAATTTAAAGCCTAAACTTTCATTTTCTCCACTATTCTTTTCAATGATGTTTAATGTTGAAGATTTGAATTCATCGTATATGAAATCATCCATATTTTCATAGTTTCGACAGTGATTCGTGGTTGCAGCTATTCGAAGGCACTGGAAAAATTGAAACATATCGTTTACCACGTATGGTCGGTTAAGAAAACGTATAATGATAGGCTTGTCATCATTTCGTCGGGATAAAGAACTGATCATAGCAAGTTGACAAAACTTCTACATCCGACCAACAAACTCAAAATAAAAGTAATATAAAAGTATTACAGGAATTCACCGAGGAAATATTTAATTTTAAAAATGAATCAGTTCTCGGATTTTCTCCAATACATATGTTTTGAATAGTCCTGTATATCATGTATAAATCATATATATTTGGAAATGACTCAATGTCAACTACTAACATGCAGTACAAAGTATATAAAATTTCATCGAATATAGAATACAGGGGCGATCAACGTTCTGACTCGACCTGTAAATAATGTTTACATATCTTATTATCATAAACCAACCAGATATCGATATTCCTGAAAGTTCAATAATTTTTCAAGTCAGAGTTCCGTTTTTTCAATTTTTTATTGTCCCTGTAGGAAATAGAACTTTCTCTTCTGAGGAACCGATATTTAGTGTCATTAGAACAATATTAAAGAAAACATTTCTTGAGACATTGAAGGAAATACGAAATACGTGCTTTTAAAAATAGCTTTTTCACAACTTCAACACCCTGTATCTCTGAAACTAGGCATAGGAGTGAGTTGGGCCCATGGACATGGCACTTCTGTTCAGAAAGTCGTCAACTACAATATAGCACAGCTCATCCAATCCATCCTGGCACAAACTCAGATACTTTTCCAGTTGCACACTAGTAGTTTAGACCATGGAGGAAGAAAAAACACCTACTAAGAATAAATTTCAACACAGAGAAAACATATAATAAGTTTTTTTTATCTAAGTATGCTTCACAGAGATTGCTGGGCATATACGTCATTAGTTCTGTACCAAGATGGATTGGATAAGCTGTAACAATTCATGGAATTTCGTCGAAGCCCATTCCTCCATTAGCCAGCTGCCTGGTCCTTCGCATAAATATCAACAACAGGAGTGATGGAAAACGTTTTTCGTATTTTATTAAGATTCATTGCCCATCAGGTTTTAAAAGGGGTAGAAATTTTTTTTTGTGGGTGAATCAACGGACTGCCTAAACCGCTGATCGAAGAGACCTAAAGATTGGAAGGTTTTTTGTATGACGTGGGCATTCAATAAGAAAGGGTTTTTCCAAATTCCTCTCCTAAAGGGCGGGGCAGAGTTTCTAAGGGGCAAAGTAGACCCTTGGAAACTACTTCGAATTCTACATGAACATTATTCAACGGATTTGATGAAAGATTGTTTGAACGTCATTATTTCGGTGGATCAATATTTGTTCCGTAGTTTTCTGTATTTGTAACCTACCACAATCTGAAGAGATAAGAACAAATGTTGGAATCCATGAAAGTGCAGAAGGGCAGATTTTTGATCTACCACAAAAAGTTGCTGCGTCTATTGAAAAACAGTTCTTTCTGGATAGATCAAGTCCACAAGTGTTCGGATTTTCAATTTCTGTCGGAGTTTTTTCTACGAATTGTTCTGGACATCCATTTTCTTTCAATACTGTATAGATTTCAATATCATTTCTCACAGAAAACTACGGAACAAATATTCGACTTCTATCAACACTCTTTCGAGTGCACTCAGAAGGCAGAGCTGTGATAAACCTGACAAAACTAAGAACTACACAATACAGTACGATGCAAATGTATGGAATAAATTCGATATTTACAAAATGAGCGTCTTTCAGAAGAAATCCAAAAACAGGTCAACTTTAATTTTTGACGGCCCATCTCATGATATTCATATGAAAAACGTTTCGTCACCGGTGTTGGCGTGATGACGAAATCGACAATTTTTTTAAATGCATACAGGGATCATGTGGCACCTCATTCGAAAGGTTTACTAATCATCTTTTCAACGGTATAACAATGCCAATATTCATTATTACAAGATGAACCAAAACATGTTATTTATTGAACTACAATAAAATTATAATAAATGTTCAAATTGATGACCTTCACCTATGAAGCAATGTGAAAGCCGGGCACTGAATTCATTTCTAACGTTTCCGAGAACTTCGGGGGTTATTTGTGCAATCTCCGCTCTGATGCGTTCCTTCAACTCTTCTGAATCATTTGGTCGATTTTGGTAAACTTTACTCTTCAAGTATCCCCATTAAAAAAGTCCAACGGGGTCAAATCCGGAGACCTTGGTGGCCATTCGATCGGCCCTCTTCTTCCTATCCACTTTCCTCGGAAAACAGTATCCAGGTAGGTTCGTACATCAACGGCGTAGTGTGGGGGCGCCCCATCCTGCTGGAACCACAAATCATTTCTATTTGGAAATAGCTGATTCAGTTGTGGCATCAGATAATCATGAAGAAAGTGTAGATACCGAGCACCAGTTACGCTTTCCTCAAAAAAGTATGGTCCTATTATCTAGTTATTCAAAATTCCGGCCCAAACATTCACTTTTTGTGGATATTGTGTGCTATACTCCTCCATTCAATGTGGATTTTCTCTTGCCCAGTATCGATAAGTCTGACGGTTTACGTGACCGTTGAGCATAAAAGTTGCTTCATCCGAAAATATTATATTTTGTATGAAACTCCGATCTCTGTGCGAGCGCTCCATCATGATTTCTCAAAATTCAACTCTTCTGTCAAAGTCATCTTCTAACAGTTCTTGGACCAGCTGAACTTTATACGGATGCCTTTTTTCTTTTTTCAACACTCTAACAATAGTCGATTGGTGTAAATTATTATCCAGTGCGACTTGCCTCGTGCTGGTATGGGGGTTTTCTTGGAACGCAAGTACCACATCAAGTTTTTGGACTTCTGTAATTGATTTTCTACCACTTTTAGGGAGATCTTTAACATGGCCCGTTTCTCGAAACTTTTTTTTCAATTTTACTCATTGTTGATTGAGAAACGGGTTCTCGGTTGAGGTATTTCGCATTGAATAAATCACGAACTTCTGCCTGAGTTCTCACTTCATCTCCACAGCCAATCATAATTAAAATCTCGATTCTTTGGGTTTCTGTAAGTTTCATTGCCAGATTATAAGTGATTTGAATATTTTTCTAGAAATAATGTCAACTACACGTTTCGTTTTTTCAAAGTACCAATCTAAATCATCCTACAGCGGATTCGTTCGCTTCGGTCCAGATACAGAATCCGAAATCCACTCCAGAGCTGTGTTAATGAATATTTATATTGGACCAGGATCATCGAGTAATGCTCTGCATCTCTGAATACTGACCGGAATGGAATTTATCTCCACGGGGTGGATTAGATTTTATGCGGTGTGGGGGTTGAAAGGGATGCGTCTAGACTTTGAGTAACAATGTGATTCATGAAGTCAGCAACAGAGTTGTTTGGTTTACATGGAAATATATCAATAGAGTACAATGTGGTGACAGCTTACAGAAAAATATTATCTGACCACCTTCTTCAGTCGGAGATTGGATTATACCATTGTTTATAGAGATATAATTAGTCAACCTTATGGAAATATCAAGGGATGGATACGAGGGTTAGATGGCACTAGTGATTTTGTTTCCAAGTCATGTCTTTTCGTTCGTTTTCCTGACGGATGTCGTAGCCTAAATCAGACATTTAATTGATTAGTTATAACAAGGTGGCTATATACTGGTGTTTTCACTCCAAACAAAAGTTTATCAGCAAATCATATGACCAATCTGGCCTACTTGATCAAGTATTGATGACGTAGACCGTAGTAATGAGTCAAAAAATTCGCCAGGTATCGTCACTCTTGCAGTTGAGATGACAGTCATGTGCACGTCCTGCGTTGCCAAGTGGCTATGTCGTTGCGAATTCTGGTCTATGTGCTGAAAAAATTATTTGATTGTTGATATTTTCATTTGAGCAATATAATATTGAGATCTCAATTCAAGAGCTCGGTTTAGAAGTAGTATCGCAATTCAGCCGAATATTTTCACGTTAATGCGTGTGAGCGAATAGGAGTGAGAATTGTGATCAAATTTTATGGGTATGTGAAGTGAGAGAATGCCATTTTTACTGGTGAGTGAAATCATTATCATATTTATAATTTGCCAGGTTGAACGGAAAATATCTAAAACACATATCACTACATTTATAGAATATTCAGAATGCGTGCACACTCTAAAATGTTGTTGCCAGCAAACTTCTCTTGTGATTTTTTTTATGATCACTACGAAATTTTCAAATGGTTATTGAATATACTAGAAAGTGAGATTATTCTTGGAGGTAGGTCATTGAAGATGAAGTTTGTTTTCATCAAACGTCAGATTGATCTCGCGTTGTATTCTCTGTTCTAACCAAAAGTGATCTATTTATTGGCAACAACGTGTTCCATTGATCGAGTGATCTAGAAAATTTTTAGGAATTTCAACCACAAGCGCACCCTCAAGGCGTAATTTTGAACAACTACACCCTGTCTACAGGTTTGTCTGAAACAATATCGCAACACTTAAAGCACTAGTATATAGCCATCTTAACTTATACATAATACCAAAAGATAACAATCAATTGACAATCAGAAGTGGATTTTTTTGTCAATGTCGTACATCAATCATGTTTAGAGGAATAATTTAAAGCCTAAACTTTCATTTTCTCCACTATTCTTTTCAATGATGTTTAATGTTGAAGATTTGAATTCATCGTATATGAAATCATCCATATTTTCATAGTTTCGACAGTGATTCGTGGTTGCAGCTATTCGAAGGCACTGGAAAAATTGAAACATATCGTTTACCACGTATGGTCGGTTAAGAAAACGTATAATGATAGGCTTGTCATCATTTCGTCGGGATAAAGAACTGATCATAGCAAGTTGACAAAACTTCTACATCCGACCAACAAACTCAAAATAAAAGTAATATAAAAGTATTACAGGAATTCACCGAGGAAATATTTAATTTTAAAAATGAATCAGTTCTCGGATTTTCTCCAATACATATGTTTTGAATAGTCCTGTATATCATGTATAAATCATATATATTTGGAAATGACTCAATGTCAACTACTAACATGCAGTACAAAGTATATAAAATTTCATCGAATATAGAATACAGGGGCGATCAACGTTCTGACTCGACCTGTAAATAATGTTTACATATCTTATTATCATAAACCAACCAGATATCGATATTCCTGAAAGTTCAATAATTTTTCAAGTCAGAGTTCCGTTTTTTCAATTTTTTATTGTCCCTGTAGGAAATAGAACTTTCTCTTCTGAGGAACCGATATTTAGTGTCATTAGAACAATATTAAAGAAAACATTTCTTGAGACATTGAAGGAAATACGAAATACGTGCTTTTAAAAATAGCTTTTTCACAACTTCAACACCCTGTATCTCTGAAACTAGGCATAGGAGTGAGTTGGGCCCATGGACATGGCACTTCTGTTCAGAAAGTCGTCAACTACAATATAGCACAGCTCATCCAATCCATCCTGGCACAAACTCAGATACTTTTCCAGTTGCACACTAGTAGTTTAGACCATGGAGGAAGAAAAAACACCTACTAAGAATAAATTTCAACACAGAGAAAACATATAATAAGTTTTTTTTATCTAAGTATGCTTCACAGAGATTGCTGGGCATATACGTCATTAGTTCTGTACCAAGATGGATTGGATAAGCTGTAACAATTCATGGAATTTCGTCGAAGCCCATTCCTCCATTAGCCAGCTGCCTGGTCCTTCGCATAAATATCAACAACAGGAGTGATGGAAAACGTTTTTCGTATTTTATTAAGATTCATTGCCCATCAGGTTTTAAAAGGGGTAGAAATTTTTTTTTGTGGGTGAATCAACGGACTGCCTAAACCGCTGATCGAAGAGACCTAAAGATTGGAAGGTTTTTTGTATGACGTGGGCATTCAATAAGAAAGGGTTTTTCCAAATTCCTCTCCTAAAGGGCGGGGCAGAGTTTCTAAGGGGCAAAGTAGACCCTTGGAAACTACTTCGAATTCTACATGAACATTATTCAACGGATTTGATGAAAGATTGTTTGAACGTCATTATTTCGGTGGATCAATATTTGTTCCGTAGTTTTCTGTATTTGTAACCTACCACAATCTGAAGAGATAAGAACAAATGTTGGAATCCATGAAAGTGCAGAAGGGCAGATTTTTGATCTACCACAAAAAGTTGCTGCGTCTATTGAAAAACAGTTCTTTCTGGATAGATCAAGTCCACAAGTGTTCGGATTTTCAATTTCTGTCGGAGTTTTTTCTACGAATTGTTCTGGACATCCATTTTCTTTCAATACTGTATAGATTTCAATATCATTTCTCACAGAAAACTACGGAACAAATATTCGACTTCTATCAACACTCTTTCGAGTGCACTCAGAAGGCAGAGCTGTGATAAACCTGACAAAACTAAGAACTACACAATACAGTACGATGCAAATGTATGGAATAAATTCGATATTTACAAAATGAGCGTCTTTCAGAAGAAATCCAAAAACAGGTCAACTTTAATTTTTGACGGCCCATCTCATGATATTCATATGAAAAACGTTTCGTCACCGGTGTTGGCGTGATGACGTAATCGACAATTTTTTTAAATGCATACAGGGATCATGTGGCACCTCATTCGAAAGGTTTACTAATCATCTTTTCAACGGTATAACAATGCCAATATTCATTATTACAAGATGAACCAAAACATGTTATTTATTGAACTACAATAAAATTATAATAAATGTTCAAATTGATGACCTTCACCTATGAAGCAATGTGAAAGCCGGGCACTGAATTCATTTCTAACGTTTCCGAGAACTTCGGGGGTTATTTGTGCAATCTCCGCTCTGATGCGTTCCTTCAACTCTTCTGAATCATTTGGTCGATTTTGGTAAACTTTACTCTTCAAGTATCCCCATTAAAAAAGTCCAACGGGGTCAAATCCGGAGACCTTGGTGGCCATTCGATCGGCCCTCTTCTTCCTATCCACTTTCCTCGGAAAACAGTATCCAGGTAGGTTCGTACATCAACGGCGTAGTGTGGGGGCGCCCCATCCTGCTGGAACCACAAATCATTTCTATTTGGAAATAGCTGATTCAGTTGTGGCATCAGATAATCATGAAGAAAGTGTAGATACCGAGCACCAGTTACGCTTTCCTCAAAAAAGTATGGTCCTATTATCTAGTTATTCAAAATTCCGGCCCAAACATTCACTTTTTGTGGATATTGTGTGCTATACTCCTCCATTCAATGTGGATTTTCTCTTGCCCAGTATCGATAAGTCTGACGGTTTACGTGACCGTTGAGCATAAAAGTTGCTTCATCCGAAAATATTATATTTTGTATGAAACTCCGATCTCTGTGCGAGCGCTCCATCATGATTTCTCAAAATTCAACTCTTCTGTCAAAGTCATCTTCTAACAGTTCTTGGACCAGCTGAACTTTATACGGATGCCTTTTTTCTTTTTTCAACACTCTAACAATAGTCGATTGGTGTAAATTATTATCCAGTGCGACTTGCCTCGTGCTGGTATGGGGGTTTTCTTGGAACGCAAGTACCACATCAAGTTTTTGGACTTCTGTAATTGATTTTCTACCACTTTTAGGGAGATCTTTAACATGGCCCGTTTCTCGAAACTTTTTTTTCAATTTTACTCATTGTTGATTGAGAAACGGGTTCTCGGTTGAGGTATTTCGCATTGAATAAATCACGAACTTCTGCCTGAGTTCTCACTTCATCTCCACAGCCAATCATAATTAAAATCTCGATTCTTTGGGTTTCTGTAAGTTTCATTGTCAGATTATAAGTGATTTGAATATTTTTCTAGAAATAATGTCAACTACACGTTTCGTTTTTTCAAAGTACCAATCTAAATCATCCTACAGCGGATTCGTTCGCTTCGGTCCAGATACAGAATCCGAAATCCACTCCAGAGCTGTGTTAATGAATATTTATATTGGACCAGGATCATCGAGTAATGCTCTGCATCTCTGAATACTGACCGGAATGGAATTTATCTCCACGGGGTGGATTAGATTTTATGCGGTGTGGGGGTTGAAAGGGATGCGTCTAGACTTTGAGTAACAATGTGATTCATGAAGTCAGCAACAGAGTTGTTTGGTTTACATGGAAATATATCAATAGAGTACAATGTGGTGACAGCTTACAGAAAAATATTATCTGACCACCTTCTTCAGTCGGAGATTGGATTATACCATTGTTTATAGAGATATAATTAGTCAACCTTATGGAAATATCAAGGGATGGATACGAGGGTTAGATGGCACTAGTGATTTTGTTTCCAAGTCATGTCTTTTCGTTCGTTTTCCTGACGGATGTCGTAGCCTAAATCAGACATTTAATTGATTAGTTATAACAAGGTGGCTATATACTGGTGTTTTCACTCCAAACAAAAGTTTATCAGCAAATCATATGACCAATCTGGCCTACTTGATCAAGTATTGATGACGTAGACCGTAGTAATGAGTCAAAAAATTCGCCAGGTATCGTCACTCTTGCAGTTGAGATGACAGTCATGTGCACGTCCTGCGTTGCCAAGTGGCTATGTCGTTGCGAATTCTGGTCTATGTGCTGAAAAAATTATTTGATTGTTGATATTTTCATTTGAGCAATATAATATTGAGATCTCAATTCAAGAGCTCGGTTTAGAAGTAGTATCGCAATTCAGCCGAATATTTTCACGTTAATGCGTGTGAGCGAATAGGAGTGAGAATTGTGATCAAATTTTATGGGTATGTGAAGTGAGAGAATGCCATTTTTACTGGTGAGTGAAATCATTATCATATTTATAATTTGCCAGGTTGAACGGAAAATATCTAAAACACATATCACTACATTTATAGAATATTCAGAATGCGTGCACACTCTAAAATGTTGTTGCCAGCAAACTTCTCTTGTGATTTTTTTTATGATCACTACGAAATTTTCAAATGGTTATTGAATATACTAGAAAGTGAGATTATTCTTGGAGGTAGGTCATTGAAGATGAAGTTTGTTTTCATCAAACGTCAGATTGATCTCGCGTTGTATTCTCTGTTCTAACCAAAAGTGATCTATTTATTGGCAACAACGTGTTCCATTGATCGAGTGATCTAGAAAATTTTTAGGAATTTCAACCACAAGCGCACCCTCAAGGCGTAATTTTGAACAACTACACCCTGTCTACAGGTTTGTCTGAAACAATATCGCAACACTTAAAGCACTAGTATATAGCCATCTTAACTTATACATAATACCAAAAGATAACAATCAATTGACAATCAGAAGTGGATTTTTTTGTCAATGTCGTACATCAATCATGTTTAGAGGAATAATTTAAAGCCTAAACTTTCATTTTCTCCACTATTCTTTTCAATGATGTTTAATGTTGAAGATTTGAATTCATCGTATATGAAATCATCCATATTTTCATAGTTTCGACAGTGATTCGTGGTTGCAGCTATTCGAAGGCACTGGAAAAATTGAAACATATCGTTTACCACGTATGGTCGGTTAAGAAAACGTATAATGATAGGCTTGTCATCATTTCGTCGGGATAAAGAACTGATCATAGCAAGTTGACAAAACTTCTACATCCGACCAACAAACTCAAAATAAAAGTAATATAAAAGTATTACAGGAATTCACCGAGGAAATATTTAATTTTAAAAATGAATCAGTTCTCGGATTTTCTCCAATACATATGTTTTGAATAGTCCTGTATATCATGTATAAATCATATATATTTGGAAATGACTCAATGTCAACTACTAACATGCAGTACAAAGTATATAAAATTTCATCGAATATAGAATACAGGGGCGATCAACGTTCTGACTCGACCTGTAAATAATGTTTACATATCTTATTATCATAAACCAACCAGATATCGATATTCCTGAAAGTTCAATAATTTTTCAAGTCAGAGTTCCGTTTTTTCAATTTTTTATTGTCCCTGTAGGAAATAGAACTTTCTCTTCTGAGGAACCGATATTTAGTGTCATTAGAACAATATTAAAGAAAACATTTCTTGAGACATTGAAGGAAATACGAAATACGTGCTTTTAAAAATAGCTTTTTCACAACTTCAACACCCTGTATCTCTGAAACTAGGCATAGGAGTGAGTTGGGCCCATGGACATGGCACTTCTGTTCAGAAAGTCGTCAACTACAATATAGCACAGCTCATCCAATCCATCCTGGCACAAACTCAGATACTCTTCCAGTTGCACACTAGTAGTTTAGACCATGGAGGAAGAAAAAACACCTACTAAGAATAAATTTCAACACAGAGAAAACATATAATAAGTTTTTTTTATCTAAGTATGCTTCACAGAGATTGCTGGGCATATACGTCATTAGTTCTGTACCAAGATGGATTGGATAAGCTGTAACAATTCATGGAATTTCGTCGAAGCCCATTCCTCCATTAGCCAGCTGCCTGGTCCTTCGCATAAATATCAACAACAGGAGTGATGGAAAACGTTTTTCGTATTTTATTAAGATTCATTGCCCATCAGGTTTTAAAAGGGGTAGAAATTTTTTTTTGTGGGTGAATCAACGGACTGCCTAAACCGCTGATCGAAGAGACCTAAAGATTGGAAGGTTTTTTGTATGACGTGGGCATTCAATAAGAAAGGGTTTTTCCAAATTCCTCTCCTAAAGGGCGGGGCAGAGTTTCTAAGGGGCAAAGTAGACCCTTGGAAACTACTTCGAATTCTACATGAACATTATTCAACGGATTTGATGAAAGATTGTTTGAACGTCATTATTTCGGTGGATCAATATTTGTTCCGTAGTTTTCTGTATTTGTAACCTACCACAATCTGAAGAGATAAGAACAAATGTTGGAATCCATGAAAGTGCAGAAGGGCAGATTTTTGATCTACCACAAAAAGTTGCTGCGTCTATTGAAAAACAGTTCTTTCTGGATAGATCAAGTCCACAAGTGTTCGGATTTTCAATTTCTGTCGGAGTTTTTTCTACGAATTGTTCTGGACATCCATTTTCTTTCAATACTGTATAGATTTCAATATCATTTCTCACAGAAAACTACGGAACAAATATTCGACTTCTATCAACACTCTTTCGAGTGCACACAGAAGGCAGAGCTGTGATAAACCTGACAAAACTAAGAACTACACAATACAGTACGATGCAAATGTATGGAATAAATTCGATATTTACAAAATGAGCGTCTTTCAGAAGAAATCCAAAAACAGGTCAACTTTAATTTTTGACGGCCCATCTCATGATATTCATATGAAAAACGTTTCGTCACCGGTGTTGGCGTGATGACGTAATCGACAATTTTTTTAAATGCATACAGGGATCATGTGGCACCTCATTCGAAAGGTTTACTAATCATCTTTTCAACGGTATAACAATGCCAATATTCATTATTACAAGATGAACCAAAACATGTTATTTATTGAACTACAATAAAATTATAATAAATGTTCAAATTGATGACCTTCACCTATGAAGCAATGTGAAAGCCGGGCACTGAATTCATTTCTAACGTTTCCGAGAACTTCGGGGGTTATTTGTGCAATCTCCGCTCTGATGCGTTCCTTCAACTCTTCTGAATCATTTGGTCGATTTTGGTAAACTTTACTCTTCAAGTATCCCCATTAAAAAAGTCCAACGGGGTCAAATCCGGAGACCTTGGTGGCCATTCGATCGGCCCTCTTCTTCCTATCCACTTTCCTCGGAAAACAGTATCCAGGTAGGTTCGTACATCAACGGCGTAGTGTGGGGGCGCCCCATCCTGCTGGAACCACAAATCATTTCTATTTGGAAATAGCTGATTCAGTTGTGGCATCAGATAATCATGAAGAAAGTGTAGATACCGAGCACCAGTTACGCTTTCCTCAAAAAAGTATGGTCCTATTATCTAGTTATTCAAAATTCCGGCCCAAACATTCACTTTTTGTGGATATTGTGTGCTATACTCCTCCATTCAATGTGGATTTTCTCTTGCCCAGTATCGATAAGTCTGACGGTTTACGTGACCGTTGAGCATAAAAGTTGCTTCATCCGAAAATATTATATTTTGTATGAAACTCCGATCTCTGTGCGAGCGCTCCATCATGATTTCTCAAAATTCAACTCTTCTGTCAAAGTCATCTTCTAACAGTTCTTGGACCAGCTGAACTTTATACGGATGCCTTTTTTCTTTTTTCAACACTCTAACAATAGTCGATTGGTGTAAATTATTATCCAGTGCGACTTGCCTCGTGCTGGTATGGGGGTTTTCTTGGAACGCAAGTACCACATCAAGTTTTTGGACTTCTGTAATTGATTTTCTACCACTTTTAGGGAGATCTTTAACATGGCCCGTTTCTCGAAACTTTTTTTTCAATTTTACTCATTGTTGATTGAGAAACGGGTTCTCGGTTGAGGTATTTCGCATTGAATAAATCACGAACTTCTGCCTGAGTTCTCACTTCATCTCCACAGCCAATCATAATTAAAATCTTGATTCTTTGGGTTTCTGTAGGTTTCATTGCCAGATTATAAGTGATTTGAATATTTTTCTAGAAATAATGTCAACCGCTTCAATGATACTTCACTTCAATGACATCGACCAATCTCAAGTAGAGTGTAGGACTTTTATCACCATTTTCTGTTTCTAATCAACAAAAACAATAGAAGACAGTACGATACTTTATTCTCAGTGGCGGTGCATAGCATTATTTGGTTCAACGAATTACTATTATTTGTAATTCCAGTCTTCTGAATACATAATTTCGGTTGACCCTGTATTAATACATATTGAAACAATTATACAAATGAATAGACGACTAGTATACCTTTTGAATGGGGTGCCACATGACCCCTGTTTGCATTAAAAAAAAATGTCGATTACGTCATCACGCCAACACTGGTGACGAAACGTCTCTCATATGAATATCATGAGATGGGCTGTCAAAAATTAAAGTTGACATGTTTTTGGATTTCTTCCGAAAGACGCTCATTTTGTAAATATCGAATTTATTCCATACATTTGCATCGTACTGTATACATTGCATCACAAAAATAATTTACGTCCAGCGAAGTCCGGCTAGTTAATACTGCGATCATGGAACGCAGAGGCAAAAACCTTCTGTTTAGTGTTTTGCGGTCACGTTTTCCTCTGCATTCTCAATACAATGTCGGTACAACAAATTGGCTGTGTCGTCCTACTAATTGGGATTGATTAGACACTGTAGACGTACTGGTTAGGGCGTCGTTGTAGATATTTCAAGTGGAGAAGAAGTGGTGAATTCTCAGATAGTGGAAGTTTTATCAAATGAAAGAATGTTACCGAAATGTCAATTGAAACGGATTATATACTTGTCAGGAATTGAATATCTCGGAATTCTATGAAGGTTGAAATTGAATATTATCCTACTTTGACCAAAATGTTGAGAG
>JAVJAQ010000757.1:1067803-1098502 GCA_032362365.1 Zygogramma bicolorata
ATTTATATAAATGAAATTGCCAACTATTTTCAACATGTGGAAATGACAGTCTATGCAGATGGCACTTCCTTACTTATATCGCACATGAATCAATCGGAGTTGAAACAAAAATGCGAGATAACATAAAACCAGTTAGTTTCCTGGTTCAGTAGTTTGAATCTATACTTCAATGCTCAGAAAACCAATGTTATGGGATTCCACATGCCACAAAGACTGCTGGAGAAAATTGATATTGTTTCAAACAACACTTCTTTATCTATGCAGGAAAGTTGCAAATATTTGGGTGTCCATATAGATGAAAATTTGAACTGGAAAGAATATTGTACATCAATCATCTCTAAACTCTCATCAATTTTTCAAATGTTCAAAAATCTAAGGTAAGTTCTCACTCAACCACAAAATTTTAATTTGTACTACGCGCAGGTAGAGAGCAGACTCAGGTACGGAGTGTGTCTTTGGGGAGATTCTACGTTGGCGCATAATGTTTTCATTCCACAAAAAAAAATTAAACGCTGTATTGCGGGGGTCAGGAGAGATCATTCATGTAGACAGATCTTCAAAACTTTCAATATATCAACATGTTCAGGTCTATACATATTTGAAGTGTGCATTAACGTTTTCAAAAATGAAAATTTATTTCTCAATAACAGAGATTTTCATGAACATCATACCCACCGTGCTGATGATTTACGTATGCCAATATCAAGAATTAATATCGCCTATAGAGCTCCAAAAAGAATTGGTGTCAAGATTTTCAACCATTTACCTGAATCATTCAAAATCATACAACATGAAAGGGCATTTAAAAAACACTTGAAGCTGTACCTGATTAGTAAATGTTTTCACTCTCTGGATGAGTATCTCTCGACAAATCCAGTAGATTATTTTTTCAATTCGTTGTGACGTTGTATTTATGATACATATGATGAGTCCGATATATGTTGATTTTGAAATTTCTAAATTTTATACTGCAGTGTACATGTCTGCCTAAATATTGACAATTCTGATACAATGTATATTGTCTGACAGAAATAAAGCGATTTTGATATTGATTTTGCCTTTGGAGCTGAGACTGCTTTCAATATCGAAAATGAATTTCACTAAGATCTTTCCCAGTGACTTCATCTGGAGAATAACCAAAGTTAACTGAGTTGGTTGTGACAAACAATATATACATACTAGTTGAGGCTTTCGCGGCCAAGGTTTTCAGTATCACTACTTTTATTCGGGTTTGAAGGCCGTCGTTTTTGGAATTTCTTCCTGACGTTTCGCTGGCTCGAGTGGCTAGCTTCTTCAGAGGTTCAATCATCTTGGAATTCACTCCGATGACTGGAGATTGTTTCTTCGCAAGTTGTATTTATGCCGATTCAGGTAGTTTGCGGTGCTAATTATTCCATTTGGATTCGGGGAATTGTCATTAATATTGATTACCTTGTTTACTTCCTGTGGGTCCGGAGAATAATCATCATTAATATCTGAAGAACTACCTGCAGTTATTATCGATTTTCTTAAAATGGGATCCCATATTCGGTTGAGGTTGACAGCTTCTTCTTTTCTGTTGAAATTATCCGTGTGTTTGTGGATTTCTATTGCCTCCCGTATCCCTGGTTGGGTGCAATCAGTTTTGCATTTTCAAACAGAATCCTGTGGTTTCCCTCACTAAGTGCGTATTCCGCCACAGCCGACTTGTCAATTTGCCCTAGTCTGCAGTTACTCTCATGTTCCTTTAGCCTAGTTCCCATGGATCTTTTGGGGGTAGCGATGTATACCTTCCCACAGGTGCACGGTATGCGATAAACCCCTGCTGCAGACAGTGGATCTCTTTTGTCTTTAGCCGATCTGAGGCTCTGTTGAATCTTCTTTGTGGGTTTAAATACAGTTTTTATGTTGTAGTTACTCAGAAGTTTTCCAATGACAGAATTGGAAAACTCCTGAGTAAATACAACATAAAAACTGTATTTAAACCCACAAAGAAGATTCAACACGCACTTAGTGAGGGAAACCACAGGATTCTGTTTGAAAATGCAAAACTGATTGCACCCAACCAGGGATACCATAGCCGACTGGTACGGGAGGCAATAGAAATCCACAAACACACGGATAATTTCAACAGAAAAGAAGAAGCTGTCAAACTCAACCGAATATGGAATCCCATTTTAGGAAAATCGATAATAACTGCAGGTAGTTCTTCAGATATTAATGATGATTATTCTCCGAACCCACAGGAAGTAAACAAGGTAATCAATATTAATGACAATTCCCCGAATCCGAATGGAATAATTAGCACCGCAAACTACCTGAATCTGCATAAATACAACTTGCGAAGAAACAATCTCCAGTCATCGGAGTGAATTCCAAGATGAATGAACCTCTGAAGAAGCTAGCCACTCGAGCCAGCGAAACGTCAGGAAGAAATTCCAAAAAACGACGGCCTTCAAACCCGAATAAAAGTAGTGATACTGAATATATACATAATCACAATTCATAGATAAAGCTTGAGACGCTAAGAAAGGTGATTATCACACAATACATATTTTTGATAAGTCAGTTAAATTTCGAAAATTACGTCGACGATGAGTATTTTGATGAAAATGAGTTCTTGTATTTTTTTCGAGTTGCTGACGAATAAAACGCGTTCCATTCAAAAGGAACTTATTGAGGTAGATTAAAAATCTACCCTTCTACACTTGTATCTCCTAGACTTGTGTAGATTGCAATATTAACTCTTATTCTTTCAGATTGTATTAGGTTGAGAACCCAAACGAACTACAAAGGAAGAATCAATCTACCAGAAAACAATAACATTCAAACATTGTGATATTCGTTCTCTGCTTTTTTATTGTACCCTAGTATATATAACATAGCTTCAATTTGACAATATAGAAGCATCCATAAAGGCATCAGTCGATGTACAACAACATATCCAGTTCGTAATGTAGACTTCGGCGAAATAACATATTTTGTTATGACGACTGCTTTTTATTGACTGAGCGATAAAAAATATTTTCAATAGATTTACTATTTTACGCACCATCCACGACGAATCACTTTATTCTTAGTTATTGCCTGTTGTTCTTGAGATAACAACTAGTTCCAACTGAATTGCTCTCTTGATGCGACACCATCATAAAATATGAAGAATGGCGTTAGATAAACAGAAACTACTTTCTGAACCGAAGTTTCCGGATGCTAAATTGCAAAGAGTCACGGATCCTGTGAAGAAAACAGTTTTTCAGGATCTAACGACAACTTCGTCACCCAAAAATGGTTATTTCATGGAATTTATCACATCTCGAGTTGGAAATGGCATTATTCACTCAGGCCTGATAAGGCAGAATTAGTTTCTATTTCTTTCTCACTGATCTGTTTGTTTCTGAACCCCTATTTAGATTGGTCCAATATAGATACTCTTCTGGCGTGAGTGGAAAAATTCATGTTGCACAAAAAGGGATTGATATTGAGAGAACGATATTAAATATAAATATTGGCTCATGGATGATAAATACTAACTGCATATTGTGGGTACAATTATTATCAGAAGTACTTTAACAGGATATATTCAATGATATGAGTTCAACAATATGGGGATTACATTATTGTATGCGTATTTTTGTTCAACTCCATTTTCAATATTGGAATATGAATGAATGCCTGATATTGTTTGGTAGAGTAGATCACAATATTGAAATATTAATTCAGGTGGCGTACACTGCATTATAGAAATGTCTATTCTGATATCGCTTGGATATTATCTCACTGAAATATTCAAATCCCAAAGTATGAGCTATGAAAATATGGAAATTGTAGGTCCCATGACTCAGAAACTGCATACAAGATATTTGTGCGCCCATTGTGGAATTTAAAAATTGATAACATCGTTTTTCATCTAATATACCATTATTAATATTGGTTATTGATGATTGATGAAACAGAGATCCCTCAGTACTTTTCCAAATCTATTTCCACTATCAATAATCAAGGTTTTTCCTTTGAATAAATCCGAAATTGACTTTATTCACAATATTGTACAAATATAGGCAAAACAATATATCATTAGATTGTTCTTAATTAATGAGCCAATATTACCAATTTTCTATGGCCAACATAACATTTACTATATCAAGTCGATGTTCTCACAATATTCAACAAATATTGGTCTTATATATGTGAGCTTCTTGGCTATATTGTGTGATTTCTAGAAAGCGCAATCTTTACAAACGTATAGAATAAATGTCCACATTCCGATAAAAATCCTCAGATAACATAGCATCACTTGATAAAGAAATTAATGGAAAAATCAGTTTTCCGCTTGATAGGTTTCTAATTAAAGAATAAAAAGTAATATAATGTCCTGAATAAATCCTATTTGATATATAACCGTTCGGCAAAGGCCTGGCTCCTAAGAAATATCCAAAAGCAAACATATTTCAACCTCGGCATTATCATACGTGCATAACAATTCAATCTCCTTATAATCCTCGTAATTGGCATTAGATGCCGTTCAATGTAAGTTATCGGGCACTCGGATTGGAAACAAGTTGTAATAGTCCAATGAAATTCAGCATTTGTTTGAAAGTGATAGCAATTGAAGTCGTATCTGAAATGAACTCACCCAATGGTACAGTATCTATTCATTTGTCTTTTTTATAGGCATTCACTCTCAAATACCGACGATGCGAGCTGGATTCGGAAGCTTTGTGGAAAGAACTCATATATTTTGTGGAAAATAAGTTACATCGAATCGGTGACAGTTTCAATCTTAATTTCTTGAGATCGACCAATCGAATATATTCATAATTTTGGGTCAGTTGATCTAATTTCTTGCTTGAAACTTGCCCCCTGAATCGACAAATTGAAATGACTGTCGAAGTTCAGACACTTGTTGACTACTTGTTGGTACCTGACGTTCTGTTGCTCATCCACATGTTTGTGACCAAAATTTTCGAAAACGTTGATGTGCAAGTTGAACATAAAACTTTTCATCAAATACAGCAATCCCAAGGTTACACAGAACAGTCAGAAATATACGAAATCACATGCCAAGAGTGAAAGAAATATTATATCAGTCAAAAACGACAAGTTATAGAAACCTGCTTCGAGAAGAATTGTTCTAACATCAGATATGGTGGGACAACAAAATCCAGTTTTGCTCAGCATATGTTTCGGATGATGATCACAATACTATGGAAAGCAACTTGAAACTAATCAACGATGAACATGGTAATAGATTTATCGATTTATTTGAAGTCCTGATATGAACTGATGAAGTATCAATATGATAGATCCTGCTATTTAGTTTGATAATAATCAGGATAATTTTAAGACTAAGTCCTTGAAGGACCGATAGGAAGGCCTTAATGTTCTCATCAGGAAATGTAGGTAATGCCTCGCTAGCTGAACAAAGTATTCAGATTCAGATTACATTTTTTTTATGGAAGAGCTTACTTTGTGGAACGCGCGTTGGGTTCATATAATATCAGATGAGTGATGAACCTCTATAAATGAATGAAAGTACTCAGTGTTGAACCAAGCAAAGTTTCGAAAACAAAAAACGAATTCTGTTTCAGAAAAAAAAAGGTCGATAAATAACACTTCGTTAGATTTGTTGGAATAGACCTACTCCCAAATCGGGCAAAATGAGCCAAGATACAAAAGGGTGGGTGAAGTCTTTTTGCATGTGTTTTGTGTGATTTGGGGTCAATTTAAACGCATCGGGTATTCTGCTTCAACGTATCGGGTATTCTGCTTCATCACATTTTTTTTTCAGTCCCGTCTATGAAAGTTGTAGAAGTTCTCGTCCGACATTTCAGAAATAAACTACTAGTTGAGAGAAAAAGAAAGGATCCAGACTAATTTTTCACCATCACATCTCAGAAAATAGTCATTACACGGCCCTATGATCAAGGACACTTTTTGTTGGTGATTTTGTAGCAAATATTTTTTATTTCTGAAAGATTCCCCAGAAGTCAGAAATGTGAAACGAAAATTGAAAAATTTCACCTGATGGCAAAAATATACCTATGTTGCCATAGAAATCAGTGTGCACAAATCAGACTCTCGAAATTCATATCCCTATGGCCACTTAAAACACCATTATCTATTTTTTCTGAACCTACCTACTTTTCAATCACATTGACGACTGGCCTATTTCTATAGTTTACAAGCTGATCTGTGCCTACTTCGTTCTTAGTACTGAGTTTTATCGGGTTCATCAAAATTCTGCTCTCTGAGAGCACTAGAAAAGAGCGTTCGAAAGAAGTCGAAAATGTTATAAACGTTTTTCTACCTCTGGAAATTGAAGAAGCTGACAAAAAAGCTGCTTTTGAATTATTTACTAGTGAGTCAAAGCGACAGTACGAGTTTTCATACGATCGTTTCTTGAAATGGTGTGATCGAAAATATGTCAGTGGCAAGGAGGCCAGTGAAAAGTGCTTCTTGCATACTCTGAAGAAAAGTCCAAAATATGGACATCGTCAACGCTTTGGTGGAATTACTCCATGTTGGAGTCGATGATGAACATAATAATCATGTCATTAGCAGATATTACAAGCTTGTGGCTTTTTTTGAAGCGGCCATGGAGCTTCTTATCATAATTGTAGTTTCACTAATCGTACATTCAATTGAATAAACACTTTACTTGGAATTATGTTTCTATATTTTCTCTACAAATAAATCCTTTTTAGAACTAGTGCTGAAAATAATTTACTTTCAACACCAGTGTCATAAAATGGCATTTCAGATACTGACAGCATGCGTCAAAAATTATACTTTTACTGAAGTTTGTAGAAGAAATTGATTTTAAACAACATCATCAATTTTTCTCACAATGCCTAGTTTCACTGTACTATGCCACTATCCTTTCCATCTGACGATTCCGATGCATAATGCATCGATAACGAGGCATAAGAATCCAGGCCCACTTGCACCGACACCGGGGCCGATTTCGGTGGATTTGGTGGCTGGTTGAGCCCATTGGGCTACCGCCGATTCAGCTCGAGGGTGTCGAGGTGTATCATTAGTGTAGGTAGTCGCTTGGACGGACGTTGGAGGTGTCATGTCGGAGTGACGAAAGGGATCGGGTTCAGTTTGAAATCAGAGGATGGAAGATTGAGGGCCTGGTTTCACCAACGACTTCAATCTGGATTATCTTGCTGAGTGGAATCTTATATCGTCAGAAAAATGTTATGTAATTTTTGGAATCACCGTTCGCCGATCAATTCATCCTGTATTTCAGCACTATAGTGAAGACGAAGAAGAATTTGCCCTTTCAACAACTTCGTTGTATTTGAAAAAAGGATGATCATTTCAATATTTTCGATGACAGATACTTCCAAATGAAATTCGGACTGTCGTAGAAATCTGCTTGGCAAATTTTAGAATTTGATGAAAGTGATCTCGTTTTGCCAACACATTAGGCATTCCAAATACTTCAATATGGCAGAATCTGCCCCCCAGAGCATGTTTTTTTTTTATTATATTTATGTATGAGTTCTGATTGGCTGTGCTTATGTTGTAAGAAATTGTTCTCTATCATCTAAAAACCAAAAACTGTTATGCCCTTTGTGATATTATGTTACCGGATGTTACCAAAACAAAACATAACAGACATTAGTGGGTTCAGGAAACCTATGATACAAAAAGTTATTCATCGGTCACTGCTGCTACTTTCAGGCTTCACCTCTTCCATGTTGTTTTTCCATGAACAGCTGAAGACAAACTGAATTCTCAGCGATCCAGCAACAGATATTTCCACTTCCTTTAAATTCAGGATCAAGCTTCTGAGTAGGTTTATAAAAAAAGTTGTACAAAATAAGAAACAACATAAGAACATATTTCAGGCAGAGCGTTTCTAAATTGAATAAGCTGAAATAAGGAATAAGCAGTAAGCTCAAACTTGGTCAACTTTTAGTTTCATCTCATTTCGTGAATATTTCGATAAAAAATGTTGACCGACGACGGAGATTGTATGGGATTGATGCTCACGTTATCAACCACAGCGGCATTATTGTCTTTTTCAAGAAAGAAAAAGGAAGCCAATATTGTACAAAGTCCCCCCATAAACAGGCAAAAAAGTGCGGGTTCCTACCAAAAATTGCCCATGTTTTCTACAACTATGATCCTCCAAGCATTAACCATCACTTTGCTGAAACGCTACTAGGTCCTACCATTATGACATTCGAGAATCTGGCTGTCAGGTAGGTGCCAACATATTAATATGCTGCTAACCCCAAAATTACTTCGATATGATTGGTCGTAAAATATTTTTTAGTTTCCATTTCACTTTTTTATGAGCGGGTACAATGTTATTTTCTTCTTGCTTTATTCTATTTCACCCGCCTTAAATTTTATTACAGGAACCATTTGAAAATTCAATGCGTATGGCGTACTGAGCTCAGATTCTATTTCAAGAATCGAATGAAATCTGTCGAATCGGCCCTAATAATTTCTTGAAAGAATTATAAGAGGAAGATATCTAACTCGCCCTCTCGACAATTTCTATTCGATTCGTGAAATATAATTTGCCTGCTCTTCTCACAATATTGGCCGTTTGGATCACGTCCTTCGAGATTAGAATACCGCTTAGAACGAATTATATCTTCAGAGAATCTTGATTAAATTCACGTTGGTGGAACCGGGCCTAAGCGGATACAATCAGTAGTATAACACATACAATGATAATAATAGTCATGATAGTTTGTTCATTTTTCATTTAATTCAATTCCACAACTATTCTTCAACCCTCTAATGAGCAATTTTTTTCTTTTTGATAAAAAAATTTATCGTTATATTTTTTCTCACAGAAAAAGAGAGGAATATTTGAGAAAAAAATCCAAATTTTTAGTAACTATTTTTTGGTTCATTATCCGTTGTATGGTATATGGTAAAAAGCACATATTACCACAATTTTTCGGACGAGAAAGAATTCAATGAACGCATTCAATTATTCAACACAAAAACAAATATAGTAATTATTCAATGAATATTTGAATTTTCGTGAAAATGGTTGAATTCATATAATTTAAATATCATTTGTTTCAACCTAAAGTTTTGTTCTGCCATCTTCATTTCAATAGCTGTATTTGTGTGGGTATATCTCTGAAGGCTGAATTGGGATGCAATTACACATGTCATTTCAAAAAATGACATTTCAAACAATAAATTGAGAGGTATATCAAATATGTATCAAATAAGCAACGTCACGCATTAAAGGGTTCATGTGAGATATATTCGTTGACATAAAGGGCGGATCTCAGCGTTTCATTGAAATGAATTACAAATCATATTTCCAGGAAATTCATATTGTTCAACAGTACGTGGATTGGTACTGACCCGAGTTGTATCCATAAATCAACAAGCAAGTGTTTTACATATTGATGTCAGGACTTGCTGTCTTGTCGATCATTGAAAATGAATGTTAACGAAGGAATTCGTGCTACACCACTAGAAATTACCCAACAAGCATGGAGTAGGGAACGTACAGTGCGCACTTGGCTAACGCCACTTGCTCATAATTCAAGGCCGTGTATAATAATAATAATAATAATAATAATATGTTCATTGAGTAAAAGGCTAGATACAATTAAATAAATATAAGCAACAAAAAATCATAAACATAGGAACCTCATATTAACCTCATATTAAGTAGGTTGTATGAGTTGACATACTGATCACTGAGTCGAATTACAATACAAGACAGGAAAGGAATTGGTGTTAAAACATGTTCATATAGCAGTAACATTTTTTTTATACGCATATATACACATATACACACATGCACATATACACTATCACAAGCATCCCCATACACAGGCATAAAAACCATTTATTAAAACATTTAGGTATATTTTACCAGGTAATCACCAATTTCATTCCATTTTATCAAAAAAAATTATTTATTTCTTCAAAATCTATGCTCAATAAAAAGGTTTTAAAACGTTTTTTGAGGAGACGGTAAGAATTTATGGAGCGAATGTATATTTTTTATATATCTGGTAGAAAATTAAAAACTTTGAATGATACATGTGTGAAACATCTCTGGCCCAATGTTTTTCTAGTTCTGTTTATTTTGACATATTCATTGAATTTTGTTCTAGTGGCATAGTTATGACCAATTATTGGTAGTGTTTGTCTATTTTTGTAGAGATATGCAATGATGCTATAAACACACAATTTTCTAATACTTAATATATTTGCATCACGGTATAATTGCACAGTAGGGTAAGTCAAAGGTTTGAAGAACATTATTTTCAATATTTTCTTATGTAGTATTTCTGGTTTTCTCAAGTGTGATGGTGAGATGCCACCCCAACTGAAAACAGCATATTGAATTCGTGATTCAACTAAGGCGTAATATACTGTTCTCAATTGTTCTTGATCTAGAAAATTTCTAATTTGCTTGAATTTGAATATCATGTACCTCAAGGTTTTTGTTATACTACTGACATGTTCGTCCCATCTCAAATGCTTGTCGATCATTATACCTAGGTATCTGATGTGATTTGCTATTTTGATATCGATCATATCACCCTGATTGTCAATTGTTAATGTTCGGTACTGCGGTAACGACGGTAAGTTGCATGTGGTTGAACCAATTTAGTATGGATGCTTTATCATTTCCACATTTTTTGTTACTTTTTCCCACGAATTTGCAGAGTACAAGATTGCTGTATCATCAGCGAAACTGTAGATTTTGCCAGAAGAATTTAGCGTTAGTAGGTTATTTATGTAAATAGAGAACAGTAATGGTCCCATCACTGATCCCTGAGGTACTCCATACTGAATTTCTTTTTCCGTGCTGGTATGTTTGTCAATTTTAACTGCCTGTACGCGATGAGACAAATAATTTCCCATCAGATCAAGTGACCGTCCTCGAACTCCCACATCCTCCAAGACTTCCAACAGCTGCGTATGGTTTACACTGTCGAAAGCCTTGGCCAAAACAAGAAATATACAGATAAAAAAAAATTGGTTAGTGATGATATTCCGTCATTGGTAGATAAGCCTTCTTCAAATCCGAATTGCTGATGGGATATTATATTATATTTTTTCATAAATTCTGCCAGTCGGTTTTCGAGAGTTCGTTCGAAAATTTTGGCAAAATTTGTAATTAGTGAAATGGGCCTGTAGTTACAATTATATTTTCTATCACCTTTTTTGAAAATCGGTGTCACTATTGCTGTTTTGAAACCATCTGGGCATGTACCAGTGTTGTAAATACAATTTATTAGATGTACAAGAGGTGAAGATACCAGTTTGTTGATTTTCTTCAGAAACTCTGTGGTTATTCCATCCCAGCCAGGAGCCTTTCCATTTTTGAGTTGACTTATCTAGGTTTCAACTTTTTCATCCATGATTGAAGGAAATAAACGGCGATAAACCGTATGACTTTCTCATCTCTATATGTTTCACAATAGTTAATTCCTAGTACGATGATTTTTATCTAGTAGAACCCATCTTGACTAATGTTATCAATTCCCGTCTTTCACAATGGAATTCCAGCATAACACCTGTGCTATAATTTCTTGATTTATATTATTTCAAAGGGTCCAAAGGCGGCAAGGTTGCCCTCCGGGGTGTTTTACCAGATACATTTAATTTGTGGTTCTTGTTATTATAATGGGAGACGTTTATAACTGATAGATAAAATATGCTTTATGTGATTAGGAGCCATAGGGTACATCGTGTATTTCGAACTGAAAAAATTTTATTAATTCCGGTTTTATTGTATAGTTGGCCGTCGTTTCTTGTTATGAGATCTCGTTAGTTTGGAGATTAGGAGCTGTATTAATTGGACATAATTCTCAGGGTTTTGTGTGACGCTTTACAAATTGCGTTTTTATTCTTTCGGAAGAGCGGTGTACCATCAACCGAGAGGTCCCAATTAGAGTTTTACAACTGAATTATTTCATCAACTTTCGAAATGATGCGCACCAGGAAAAACTGAAATATATCATAGCTCTTCAGTTTGGAATATACGTGATGACTCAATCAACTCAAATATGGGACATTGGAACAGAGCCAGCGATGAATATGGAAATGGAGAGATATGGAATAGGGGGAGTTGCTCTTGACCGAAGGGGTCGTATTTTAGAGCAAGAACTTAAAGAGTGATCATCTCACAATACCACAAGTCAACCAGTCACCATTGGGGCTTGGGTTCCTCAGGGATCCATACTTTACCCCTTTGCTATTTCTGGTCTAGCAAATGGCTCAATAAGCTACCTTCATAGACTTTTTATGTGATGACATATGCATGTGATACAAACTTCCTTGATAAGGAACAAAATACAAAGCGGAAAATACACAAACTACGTATGGAGACGTGGTTGACTGGGTAGAGAAGAATCATTTACCACTGAACGTAACCGAAACAGTCCCTCCATCGTAACATTCTGGAAAAAAATCAATACCTGTGGAAATATTCCTTTGAATGTTAGGCCTCACAATAAATTGTATATTGACATGGAATTCTCATGAGTCTCTTTCTATATTAAGCTACCACACACTGTCCTCTGAAACATGTAATTTTGAGATACGCCACAGAAAGATTGAATAATCATTCTACGGAGAAATGCTATTGAAATTATTGCAGAATTAGAATGGATATAATCCTGCAGAACCTCATTCAAAAGGCTTGATCAACTTACTGTTGCGGGGCTGTTAATCTATGACTTATGCACCTACGTATATAACAAAAGACAAAAATTTTCATCTGGTCAACATCAATATTCAACTCGCTCCATTAACTTATTACTACCCGATTCTATAATAATAATAAATATACTTTAATGTCATTAAGAGTAAATCTTGTGGACAAAGCTTGTAAATAACAGTAAGAATGTAGATAGAAAATATACAATACTGATAAAATATATATAAAAAACATAAAACTATCTAAAATAAGAGATGAACATATAAAGTAATAGGAACGACACCGTTCAGAGTCACAAAAACGCAGTTAAAATATCCTCTGTGTCGTTGAAAATATACAAACGTACACAAACACTTATTTATACACAACATGTATGTACATATTTATTCCAATAATTACGCACATATACACACATACATATACACACATACACACGTACATACTAGTAACGCGACACTCGCGAAACTTACATAGACCCGAATGTGCATCTTGTCATTCAAATTTATCATTGTAATAATACTCCTGCAAGTTATAATAGGGCCTGTCTGCCAGAAACTTCTTGATAGTTTTTCTTAAGTTTATATTGTTCATATTCGCCCCCCTTATGTCTGAGGGTAGGTGATTGTACATCTTAGCCCCATTATAATAAAAAGAATCTCTGATCAAATTTGTTGAGGGGATTGGCAATTTCAACATATTAGAACGGGTGTTGTACTGACTGCGTGAATTGACTCACATCTACTATACTGAAAAAAAGTTACCTTCATCTCGGCCCAAAGATTTTCAATAAAAAAAACGATCGGAAATACTCCAGATGTTCATATTTACAAGAGGAAGCGGAAAATTGATTTGATTTGAAAAAAATTGCTACATCTCCAAAATATTTCAAGTTACATGTAATGATGTCATAAAATTTTTGTTTAGGTAAATGTCGTATACCTTCACACATCACTTGTATACTGTTTTTACTAATATCCACTCTACTTCGGTCTTGTTCTTTTTGTGTTAAGCAATTCAATGTTATACTGACTAATTTCTGGATAGATTGAAATGTGCTCTCTACACTTGTATATATTCCAATATTGAATTTTTATTTTTTCAAATTGTGATAGGTTACTAACCCAAAAAACCCAAGAACAATCACATTATTTTCTGAACGAACACATTGTTTTCTTGGATTCCTTAGTTTTCATTTGTTCATTGTGAAGTCCAGCTTCCTTTTTGCTTTTATATTTTATAATAATTTCCATGCTTCAGCTTTCATTTCGGAGTTTTCCCAATTGTAAACTCCATTGAAATAAAATTTTCTCATGAAAAAGGCAGTAGTTCATTACTACATCGTGCATACAATTATTTCAAGCTATTCTGAAATACGAACAGTCCTCATTCATTTGTCTACCATGTGGCCCACTCCACTTGACGTCCTTAGTGCTTATACTAAACTTACCGCAACCCAAACAAACACAAATCGACCGTAGGAATTGTAAAAGTCGAATGGAAACAATCCACTTAAAAAATATAGTCGGCTTTTCCAGTCAAACTGCCTCAGCACTAAATCTGTTGAGATCCTTATGATGATAAAACAAAAAGTTTTGATAAGATTCCATCTGAATTCACCCCGAGGAGTAGTTGACTGTTGCTCCCAGTGGCGGAGCTAAGGGAACTACGGGCTCTGAAATAAAAAAAAATGATATCCTTAGGTTATCGTATTTGAGTACAGAATGAATGAAAAAGTGTAAAATTCATTCAGTAATAATGATGAAGCATTTATTGGTGGCATAAAATCGACAATTCCATGCTAATTAAACAGGTATATTTAAAAAGATACTATTGTTGAAAGTCAACCACTTGTCTTTACAGCCATTTGTGGTGGAGTTTATTTTGTTTTATCTGAATGGTTTGGGAATTCTTATAAAAAAATGGACTCATCAAATAATTATGATGAGTGATAATTTCTCTTTTATGATTTGTCGTGACAAATGTTCGAGTTACAATATTTTTCTTATTTTTTTTTCCTATCATTTTATTGTCAGAATTAAAACTGTCACATGGGCTTGATAATGTTTTTTTTGTTAACCAGTTTTCGTTTCCTTACGAAAGTCAACTCTCAGAGGTTGAGACTTGTGCGAGCAATGGATTAACGGGACCTTACCTTTAAACGTGTGAATCCGTGCACAATGATTTGGTTGCAACTCAGGCGGACCACTACACACATACTTCATAATTTTTCGTTGCCACAATGTAAGTTATCTGATATAATTCAAAGTTCTCTCTCTCATAATCTCTCTCTGAGATTTATTTGCCATTGCTTTCGTATGGCGCAGTGATTCAAAGTTGAATCGGAAAAACTAGAGTCGTAACAGAATCTCTGAATCAACTGCTCCAAGTTTTGTTCCATTATAGTATGGAAAATTTCCAAATGTTTTAATCTTGAAATGTATACTCTTCCAAATGTTGACTGATGTAACAATACACCTAGTTTATTGTTAGAAAATGTGGAAATGCCACGAAAATGTCATTGATTTCAGGCAAAATTTGGAAATTTGAAGAAAGTCAGTTCAAGAAAATCAACCCAAGACATCTTCACTGGAAATATGTGCTCATGGATAGAACGAGTAATTTTTCTGTCATCCCTCACTTATTTCTATTTCGAATAGAAATAGGTCATAAAGCTCTTCGTGATTTTCTGAAACTTGATATATTTTTTTTGTTGAAACGAGTTATTTAACTTGCAACCTCCACTCGTTTCTATTTAAAATGGAAGCAGGTCCTATCGTTTTATGGTTTATGTGTGTATTAATAAACATTACATTAGAGTTGCATACGATATTTCAGTTACACCCGATAAATAATATAAATATTATCTTTATAATAATATTAAACACATGAAAGTAAGTTATCATATTTCCTTGAAAATTTCTAGAAAATTGTTATTAATTGTATTACCTCGGAAAATACAACAATAATAAATGAAGGGAAAACAAAAGCAAAAATGAAAAATAAAAGGAATGCCCAAGACTGGTTCTGAACCCGTGTGCATTTTTTTAATGAAAAATATAATTATTCTGTACAGCATTTTCTGCTTTCTCTGATGTGTGTGGAAGAATCGATGGTAATTCTTCTATATCGCTGATATCAGACATTTTCATAATATAATTATCGAAATTTGGCTATATTCAAGAATATTGATTATCTACTGATTCTGACAAAAGCGTCAAATGTACATCAAGCTTGATTGAACAATAATGGATTTCTATTATAATAAAATCTGTATCGTAATGAAAAATTTGTATCATAATGGATTTCATTATGAAACAGATTGTGGGTATGTGAATGTATTATAATAATACGGGTGTAGATTAGAATTATTATTAAATGTGCATAAAGTCTAAACGAGAGAAAAAAAATTTCAAGCAGACCAGTGTAATTTTCTTATGCTTCAGTGTAATTCCCTACCGAAAAGACCAACTGATCTGTGAAATGAATCGCCTTCACTTCCACCAACATCCAGCCAAATCACGATAAAAATCACCAAAATCCTCCGTGCCCTCCCAGGCGCACCTGTAGACACGCCCATAATCTTCTGATTAGATCAAGTTGAACCTCACGTTAGCGTGTTAGCTCACGACCAAGATGAAGTTGGCTGCGCAAAGTGGAGTATGATTACCTTCGGGATGGCCGAATTCGCGAAAAGAATTCCACCTCAGCGGCAGAAAAGACTGCATCCGATCTCTCTAGTCCAGTCAGAATGTACATGAATTTGCACGACTTCTATTCAACAGCCGTGCCAAATCGCCAATTTTTTTGTAGGTAGTTTGGACCTCGAAGAATATAGTGTGAAATTTGTGGAGTCGCGGAATGACGGCTTCAGGTCGAAAAAATTATTTAAATAAACAAATGTCGTTATTGTAATGTTATTATCTTCGGAAAGATATTTATCGAAAAATATTACCCACGAAAAATGTGCGCCGTAATGAAATTTACAAAATAAGTAATTTGCAAAAATCACGTAGAATTATCAGTTTGGTAAATCTCTGTTGAACAACTATCGCTCAAAAAATGTATCATTGTATTTACGTGGTTTATTCAGATACTCATCCACCACATAAAAGAAACTGTCCCTAAGATATTTAGGTAAGTTTTATCCAGACGTGTTATATACAGGGCTATTCAAAGTCGTACATAGGCAGACGTGAAAGTTGCTATTGTGTTTTTATTCAACTCAGTGAACCAATTTCCAGTGCCTTAATATAGAAGAGAATTATTCACTCCATTATAATCAAATATCACCGAAACAACCCGGAATATGAAACTAAATTTAATTTTTCAGTATGAAGTGAATGTTGACGATCCAAAAACTACAACAGAAAATACAGGTCCGTATTAAAAAATTAAAAGATGGGGGTGGTCCATGTCAAATGATACCCTGTATACAAGATTCATGGACATATTCTGATAGCCCACTTCAAGTGCCAATAGCAAAATGCAGAAATATTTCCAATATGTTTGCGAATAAAGAAGAGACAGACACAAACATAATTTGTTTTTTTTTTGTTTTACCTGTATATCTCTGGAACCAAAAGAGCTACATTCGATTTTTCTACATCATTGAATAGGTCTCTTAAATACGCAACTTTGCCACAATTTAACCGACAGTCTATCTCTCATCGTTTACGAGATCCCCATGTACAGAAACGAATTTGAATAGCCCTGTAGTTTATCAATAATGACCAATATTTGTACATCCAGCTTATCGAAAAAGCACTATTTCCACAAGGCCAAGAAATCGCGAAAAAATCAGGAAGAATAGGTTTGAAAAAATTGTTTTTCGAGGATAAACATTTTTAGCTCATAAGCAAATAGAAGTTGAGTCTTAACTATTCAAGTTATTCAAAATGAAGTTCAAGATTTTCCCACCTCTAAGCGGGACGCTGAATATCTTTATTAGAAGCCGAGATTCAATCATTTTTACGTTTGTTTAGTTTATTACTCTTTAAATTAACATTTTCGCGGATTTTAAGTACGCGGTCATCCGTAATAGTGTTACGCAAAATATTTTATATTATAGAAACCCTTTTGAGCATTAAACTTATGGCAGATCCATATATCCCTAATGAATTGACGTAATTCTTTTTTCATCAATCGTAGTTTTTTCTCAAGAATAAAATATTGCTCATGAAAATTGATATTCTTCAAGCTTCATGCGTCTTAATAAACTATTTCCATATATCCCTGTCGTGAACATTTTTTTTAGTTCACATTGTTTTATTCACGAATTCAAAAATGTTTGTGAAAATCAATATTTTTCAATACGTACCCCAAAAACCAGGGTTTGAATTCAATGTTAATGTTGAGAGGCTAATAAATAAACGTAAAAATGTTTGTATCTCGGCTTGTATACAAGATATTCCACTTTTTGTCGCTAAGACCTGCGAGAGTCTTGCAGAACATTTTTAATACTTAAATTTTTCAGGCGTAACTTTTATTTGTTTATAAGCTAAAATTTGATATCCTCGAAAAGCGTGTTGTTTGTATAAACCTATCATTTTCAGTTGAATCCTGAATGAACACGTTGAAAATAATCCCCTGATTTTTTTGAACCTTCTCGGCCTTGTGAAACAAGTGCTATATCGACACGCCGGATTTGCGAAAATCGGTCATTATTGCTAAACTATATAACATGCATGGCTGGATACATCTTACTGATATCTCTTCAGGACAGTTTATTTTAGGTGGTGGATGAGTTTCAGAACAACTCTTTATAAATAAATCACGTGAATACAAAACATTTTTTTATGAAAAATTGTTGTTTAACAGTGATCAACCGCCAAACTAATTACTCTACGTGATTTTTGCATTTTTCATATTTCATTACGTCGCACATTTTCCACTTCAATTACACGAGAGCTTTTTTTGTCGAAGTGAACTTGACATTTCGATGAGTATTTTATTGCCTGGCAACTTAACGAAATAAACTGTCTCTGAAAAAATTACGAGTCCGTAGGACGAGTAATTTTTTCTGGCAGTTTTTGGGTAAATTTGCCGGAAGGCAACTAAACGCGAATCATAAAATGTCAAGTTTTCTTCGACAAAGAAAAGCTCGAGTGTAATTCGGTACGACAATTTAATGAATACAGTTTAGTTTATTCAATTCAACGGAAAAGTACAATTATTAAAAATACAATTCTTATATTTCATTTTCACAGATCAGATATACTCTTTTGACAACGCAAGTGAAAAATAAACAAAGACGCCGTCAAAGATTTGTTTACAATTCTGGTTGCCATGCTTTCTTCTTCTTTCTTCTTTCAACTTAGGGCAGAGTTTTCTTGCTGTCATTATGACAAAATCACGGCGGCTCATGGGATATTTTATACATGACTTCAATTGTCGTAGGTGAAATTTTTTGTTGAATCTCATTCCGAAGATTATAATATCAAAATAGTGATGGTTGTTTGAATGATTTTTTCTGACAAAATTCGTGATTTCGTGATCCCACAAATTTCACACTATTTTCTCATAGGTCCAAACTACCTACAAAAAATTGGCGATTTGGCACGGCTCAATTGAATAGAACTCATGTTCAAGTCTACTGGCCTACTCCACGGCGTTTAAGATTCAGCGGACGTCTGTTTGGGAGGATCGACAAAGGTGCAGGAAAAGTCGAGCTGCTTTTGATAGACGTAAATTGGTGCGTGAGAACATAAATTATTTATGAATTTCTCCACGTTTTTATAATGTATTCGACGCCGAATCGGTAAATATGTGGTTAGCGAGGCTGGGAATTGATGGTTTGCAGAGCGAAGCCGTTTGTTTGTCTTTGAGCTCGTGCCGAATCTGTTATTTCAATAAATTAGCGGTTTCACTTCGGGATGATATTTCGGTCGGGAAGGGAAAAGTGATTCTCGGAAGCAGATAAATATATATATATATATATATATATATATATATATATATATATATATATATATATATATATATATAGAGAGGAAGGGTAGTAGTTGCTGACTAGTTAAGAATAGAACCAGTGGATAGTGGGGTGTTTCAGCAAGTAAAGGAGTACTCTTTTAAGTTAGTCCAAGCTTTCGGAAAATGTTATTTCCATCATCAGGGAAACTACAATAATATATAAAAAAGTTGTAAAGTAATTCTAAAATATTAATAACTAATGACTTACATCTTATTTGAGGATAATTACATTGTTGTTAGAGATGATTTGATGGGACATTGTTGACGATGAACCATGATACATATTAAAACTTAATTAAAATTTTTCAGGTTAAAATCTGGACATTGCTCTCACATGAGCTTGTCCGTTAACTAATTGAACTTCATAATTCAAATCAATGTCATACTTCAATTAGTTTAGTTTTAGTGTAGTGTTAGTGAACCAAAAAGGCTTTTATTAAATGGATGTTGAAATGCGCCATAACTTCGCCTGAAAATGGACAAACAGACTCACCAGGTAACAAGAAATCATCTCTTTTGAAATGCAAGGAACACATACTGGAGCCGCTCTAGATAGTGATTTATGGGGTTTCAGTTTGATTTTCCAAACCTTGTACCTGTCTATTTTCTCTTTCAATCCACTCTTCGTAATGTTTTCCACCAAAGATGTATTTCTCTTCGGAAACGTGTGGAAAGACAACTTTGGATTTCGGTTCCTAGAGTTGCGGCAACTTAATAATAATAATAATAATAATAATGTTTATTCAAAAAATAAAATTTGTTTAAGCAATTACATAAATATTTGAATCACTAATAAATAAACATATGAGCTCACAGAAGCAAGGAATTGCTTGTGCGTGAGGATAAACACATACGGAATACAAGTACAGAAGAATTATTATAAATAACTACATTGAGAAAGTACAACCATGAGTTGGCACCGAACACTTCATACGACTCACTGAGCGATCTGCATCCATGATTTTTTGATATCATTAATCGAAAAAACTACAACTTCAGATGAGTTTTCCTAAATGAACACCAAAGAACTCAAACATAAAAAATGGAAGCCGTTTGTTTGTCAAATTATTGCAGTGCTTTATATTTCCGCCAGACGTCGCATAAAATTATGAACTTCCCAATTGCCACAGCAAAAACACTACACTCCAGAATCATTCGCGAAGCAATAGAAATTGAAAAACGCCCCCAATGCCTCAACAAACGAAACGACTCACAAAGTCTTCCAAAGTCCTGGAAACCATTGCTATCCCATGGAGCAAATCCCTTAATTAATTCTTCTCAAACCAGACCCTCATTGGGTCCGACGGCAGTTTCAACAACGTCGGACACTCTTATAGCCATAAATGACAGACTCGGCACCAAGTCGCGAAGAAGTCTTGAGAATGGCTCCAAAGCGGGAGCCAAAACATCGACAGAAGAATGATTCCAGACGTGGTTCAACGGGAAGTTCAGTATTCACACATCTATATCTGGTATCTCGCTACAAAATTATTACTAGTTGGTCAAAGACGAAACGGACTGGTTTATGTTTGATGATAGTTGTCAATAAATTTTCTGGCGATATCTTGAATTTATTGAAGCCTCATGAGACATTCTACATTTTATTCTATGAAAGAGAGGAATGTCGTCATGCTTTCAAAAGTGTTCCCAGGTTAGTAGCTGATATGAAGGTGATGAAGGAAGAACTGAATGAAACTAAAAGAGAGCTGAAGGGGGTGACTAAAACTATAGCTTCAAATCCTTTGAATATTGAGGAGTTATTAGCAGAAGTGGAGAAGAGAAAGTATCGATCAATGAATGTTATAATAACAAATGTCTGACACCAACATAAAATTGCAAAGAATAGGCAAGTTCTCAAAAGATAAATGTAGACTCTTGAAAGTAACATTCAAGAACCCAGCTGATGCAGAGAAAACTCAAATTTAGTAAAACACTGAAAACAGTAAAGATTTTTGGAGACCAAACGGTTATACAATACGGCCACACTTTGACTACTGTGCTACACTGATGTATCTTTTCAACCGGAATCAAATGGGACAATTGCAGAAATTACAAAATCGAGGTATGAGAATCATTCTGAGATGCAATCAATATACTTCCATAGAATCTATGTTGAACACCTCACAGTAGCAGCCGGTATATAGAATACTTTATTATTTGAGCATGATTTTTATTCACAAAATAATGAGTGGGTTACAACCAGCATATCTTAGCAGATATTTTGTACGAAACAGTGAACTTCATTCATATAATACAATAACATGTAATAAATTTCATATAGCCCGAACAAATTACAAAAGTGTAATGATTTTGCTGATCTTTAGGGGTCTAGAAAGTTACCTGATGGAATAAAAAATGTAAGTTCCTTAAAATTGTTCAAAAAGCTATTATTAGAATATGCCAAATGATAATTCATGACGTACTGTGGAATTATTTACATATTCATATGAAACCATATTGTATATTAGGAAATCCTAAAATAAAGTCTATCATCATCATCATTGCCAGATCAAGATCTTCAGATGAAGTGATACTGCAGGTTTTTTCTGTTTCTCCTGCAGCTGAAAAAGCAAATGCGCGAGTGGAAACGACCAAGTTGCCCCGGAGCCCCAAATAATTTTTGTAGTTGTTTCATAATTTGTATTACTTTCATTTCATTGTTAATTAACAATAACATTTTCAGTTTTCCTCAAAATGCCTTTGATACCTCCAGTACTTAAATAATTATTACAGCTGTTGACAGAGGTCAGATATGTCTTCATAAATGATATTGAAGACAATATAACTCTCACAGCTGATTGTATAGACTTTTTGCGTTAAGGTAATGGGCCACCAAAGGTCACTGCAAAGATTGCACCATAGTTTGAGAGATCATCAAACACCATTAATAGTCCCTTTTTCAATAGTCTCATAACAAAAAGTCGATGCAATCGGCTGCTATTGCAGGATAACTCAAGTTGTAAATCTGCCATTTGCAGATCATCATCCACAGTGTCCACCATTATATATTTTGCATTGAAACTCAGGTTGAGAGATGCAGCACTATCCCATAAAAACTCAACTCAATCTTTTCTGAACGTCATGCGAAACTTTCTTGTTCGTTTACAGGCTTTCACGAGAAAGAATGACGAATATGAAAAAACATTCGGCTTGTTTTCCTTCAGTCAGAACTGGCAACCAAACACAACGACAACCCCATTATTTCTGTTTTATTAGGCGAACTGCGAGAAGTAAAGAGAAGCAAATGGCTCGAAAAAACAGTTGAGATTCCGAAGTGACATCCAAGGGGAAAGAAAGTCGTTGTAGAAATCGTCGGACCTCAAGCAGTTGTGTAAAAATCATGTTTATCGATCATGATGGTTAGTTTGACGAGATATCTGAAAATCGGGTAATGCCTTGGAAATGAAAGAATTCCAATAAAAGAAGTCCCTTGCGGTCCAGTGGATCGGGGCAGCAGTTTCCAGTTTCCGGGTAACAATTACATCTTGCTGAGAAGTTACGAGTTTGACTGGAATTTTGTGCAAGACAGATGAACATCCCTCCTAGGATTCTGTCCAGTTGAAAAAGATCTTCAGAGCATTCTTATCTCTCGAAACTTCTTTCTTTCTTTTGATTTGATGGCTTTCGAATTGAATTTAGCGTGATATTTATTGAAGTTGAACTGAGAATCATTTATAAGGGTAATTATGACAAACCTAATTACCATTTTCCATTCAAAATAAAAATAAAATCAAAAATGTAACCCTAACCTAGAGAGTTATCATTCAATGGAAAGTGATGTCGATTGAGAAAAAGCCAAAGCTATCAAAAACGAAGGCATATTAATGTTTCATTCAAGTTTTTATTACAATACTTGAAGCAGAATAAATACTTCAACATATTTGATATCGATTTCGGTAAACACGAGAAGAGCACTAGAAAAAAAAATGAAATTTTCGTAACTGAGTTGGAAAGCATTCTGACACTTGTGTCAAGTTTGTAATGAAAAATCAATTGTGAATTATTGGAAAAAATGAATATTATAAACACAGATAGTGTTTGCCTGAAAGAAAACACAGCATATGCTGGATTTGACAAAAATCTCATAAAAGAAATAGTGTAAGATACATTATTAGAGAACGATTTCAACACAGAGGTAAGATTATTATCAGAAAATGTAAACTTAGAGGATTTGGACATATATTCAAGAAAGTAAATATGAGAGTTGGATATGAAACATTTTATAAATCACAAAAGGGTCTTGGAAATCCAGGAGATAAATGAGAAATCACAGAAAAGTCGGGAATTTGAGAAATCAGTTGTCAAGATTGCAACAGTAAATACATTGGCCATTGCCGACGATCTATTGAAACTCGTTCCAAGGAGAATCATACACATACGATGAAGGAAGGGGTAGAACAGTTCAGTGTCGCCAAACTATGATCAGAAATTTGGTGAATTCAATCTGAGACTTATTGAAGATGTGCAGATTACAAGGTTACCTTACTCATTGAATCAGGAGTGTAGAAATGGCAAAATGTGAAAATACTATGAATATTGACAAAGGGTCGATCCCTATCAGCCCACTTCTCAGTTTACTGTTGAGATATCAATGATCAATCAGAATAATCAATATTTGATAGGCTTTGCAGGTGGAGTTTGCACCACCTATGACCGTATAGTATATGAATAGCTGACCCTAATTTTCAAATTCGTTATATCAGTTATGATTTCAGGGTGATTGATCTCTACAAATAGTTTCAACAATACATATGACACCATCAATATGAATTCATTTCGATTTATGATATATCTTCAAGTTGTTGTCTTCGACTCGTATAGTCCAGCAAAACATAGTACACTATCCAAAAAAAATTTTTTTTGAGTATAAGCACTATGGAGGATTTGATTCAGAAATTAATGTTGAATAATATATTTCAAATCGAATGGCTTCACATGAATTAACATTCGAGGATTATAATTATTCAGAGAAAGGTTTCTCAGAAAATTGTGAGGCAACACGCCACTGACTGCCACCATGAACTTAATCCGATTCTGTTACAGTCAATTGATTCTCATGCAAGTTTGTTGGGTTTTTGAAGATTCTATCGTCACTTCTGTGACACTGAGCTATAATGAGGTTTTTTCATAGTTAGAAATGTTGAAAAAACAGGAAATTGTTTGAAAAAAGTCATGATTAGTGTGGCGATAGCTTTTTCAAATACCTCAAGAATACCGTTTCCAGGTATACATGTTTCACGGGTATGAAATTCGTACAGGGAAGTGAGAATTACCAAGAAGAAATCAAATCATCCATTCCTAGGAAATCATGCAGTTGATTATGATCAACCAAATGATAGGTACTGATTTTAGATATTTTTCACAAAAAGGCACTTTGACACAGCACTTACAATAACAAGTTTGGATTCTGATTATATGGTCATTGATGAATCTTCAGCTCATGATGATATCAATGAGTTCCACACCATTATTCAAACAACAACACAAGTGTCGAAAGAGGCATAGTGAAATGTCTATATGATAGAGCAATGATAGTATGTAATTCATTGAAAAAAAAAATTGATGAAGAGATCAACTTTATGAAGTCAATATTGGAAGAAAATGCATATCCAGATGATTTCATAGAAAAAACATGGATGAAAATTGACACGAACTACACTCCCTGTAACCAATCATTACACGTTCATGTCTCCTCACTTTCTGCAGAGATTAAACGTATCGGAAACAGGTATAATGTTAGTACAACATTCAAAACGACATATACTTTACGTTTGATACTGAAAAAAGTGTATTTGTTGAATACCTTGTTCGTGCTGTCAAAAATATATCGCTATATATAACTTACATATTTCTTTTATGCGAGTGTTGAAAGATCTTCCCGTTTGTCCGATGTACTACGTAGGCCAAACGGGAAGATTTTCCAACACTTGCCTGAGAGAAACTAGTTTTTTGAATGGAAAAACAAATTCTGCTTATGCAACTCACCTCATTCTGGAAGATCATGAGTTCAACCACGAGTTCAAAATAAGGCATTTTCAGCAGAAAGGACGAATTACGGGTCGAATATCGGACCTAAGTCGGACCTTTATTTCAAGAGACGTTCGACCTACTTGTATATAAATAGCGTATTATAGAATAGTGATTTATTTATCTTGCTTGAAGAAGCTATTGTAATAGCGAAACACGTGTCGCGGTTTTGAAAACCCATTGTTAGTGGAAATCATACAGGAAACTGTAATATATTTTTGTTCAATGAATGTTTTGGTGCCGAGCCCCACTCATAATAAGTATATTCCAAGACAGGCCGTATCTGTGCCTTGTAGATCATCAGAAGTTGATGAGAAGTCAAGTATTTTTTCGCACGAAATAGAAATCCAAGCTTTTCGAAAGCACCTTCTGCAATTGATCTCACATGGTTTCCCCATGAGAGATTATTACTGATATTACTGATCGTAATTCCTAGCATCGGGATACTCGACTGTTTAGGAATGATTACTCCTGATATCTGAATATTAGATGAAGATAGATCGGGATACTCGACTGTTTAGGAATGATTACTCCTGATATCTGAATATTAGGTGAAGATAGATCGGCTTTCTTCTAGATGAGACATGCCTAGGTCTTTCCAGTATTGAATTGCACCAAGTTGATGACACTTCATTTTTTTATTTTCACCAAATCATCGTTAATTCTGTTGACGCCAATGCCTCTTTGTATTCTTGTTCCATAAGCTACTGTTATAGGGACTCTGGAAGAGAAACTAGTACAAAGAATACTGTCGTTAGCAAAACTGCACTAAACGAGATTTATTTCTAGCAAGACATTAATATGGGTCGAAAACAAAATGGGCGCCAGAAGTGAACCCTGTGGAACACCTACATTTATTAAGAGAATATCAGACGATACTCCATCAATGGTCATTCATTGTGAAATCTCGGATTGGTTATCGCCTTAACGAAGATTTTCATTGTTTTCAAATCCAGTTTTTTACTCTGAAAGAAAAATATATTCCTTTTCTTTCTCTGAATCGATCCAAATATAATGATCGTGAAATCGTGAAATCGTTCTAGGAAATAATTGCCTCACTTCAACTGAAAGACACAAACTTTGCCCTCAGTTTCATAACTCGAAAACAGTTCCCGAAAAGATAAAAGTCTCTTCGAAATCACCACTATAATTTTTACATTTTATTGGGACAGGTCGGTCTCATTTGAATATTGGGCGCTCATTCTCCCGGAATTGGACCGTTAAAGTAAGAAATCACAGCTAGATCGCGTCCTCAGAGAGAGCCCACCTGTGTTTATTCAACAGGTTTAAAACGGAATTAGATATCTCAATCTAAGACTCACGCTATTAGTATTATGCTTTGAATTGGATTTAGAGACTGATCTTATCTTGTCAATGGAAATAATTTAATTAGATGGGAGTATCGTCGTTCGGTTTTGGTTGACGTCGTGGTATCTTGAAAAAGACGATTTTGACTAGGATATTGAATAGAAGATTGTTCCAAGATTGGTAAGATGTACTAGTTCAGAGTATTGATGGCCTCAAAAAAAAAAAACTGATTAGTAATCGCACAAGATAACCAGCAAACACAAACTTCACCGATCTTTAGAACTTGCAATAATATGTCATTAGAAATTATATAGGTATTCATTTATACTCTTACAAACACACAGAATTCATTTATTTATTTATTCATTACATACACAAGCTATTACAGCCTAATTACATTGATAAAAATTTGTAAGTGATCAATTCGAAAACTCTTACGTAACTATTTACCTAACTATTTACCAGAACTGTAAGGGGGGGATTGAAACTTGTGATTGGCTAAAGCATAAACATACCAATGATTGACATTGTCCATATAAACAAATAACAAGGTAATTGTGTCCCAATAATATAATATGTTCTAGAATTCTTCTACGAAATACTGATGGAGAAAGAGACCAATCCAAATCAATAAGACTGCTCAAGGTGTTGGCTAATTTGAGTATAGACATCAATGGTGCTTTCATTATGTTTGTTATATTGAACATGAGGAAAAATCTGGTGCGACGAGGGGGTACATTGAATGGTAAGTAACATACTGAGAATTTCTGGTGAATCAATATTGTTATTCAAGAGTTTGTGTGAAAATATCATCGAAGATAAATTTCGACGTTGTTCCGGAGACAATATTTTAAATTCAAGTTGTAGATTTGCAGATCTTGTTATGTTATTGTTTGGCCAAATGTGATCTCTCGAAATAAAGATACCTCAAGAACTTGTTTTGGATTTTTTCTAGTTCTTTCAAATGGGTTTGATACTCACCAAACCAGACAATGGCTGCAAACTTCAACTTTGGTCTAACCAAAAAATGTACTTATAGGTGAAAGTGGTCAGTGGTGTGAAAACTACTAAGGAAACTAGGAACATATATACAACTGATGACTTATAAGTATATAAAGTTTAACATGTCTATATCATATTTCTGAATGACTAGGTCGGTAAAGAAACATTTTATGTACTTCGAGTTGTTATTAATATCATAAATAAATAACATACACCTTGAATTTTGTCTTTTTTTCGAACTCTCCATATCAAATTCAATCGATATGAGATCATTTGAAGAGCAATTGTGGACTTTCGAATATTGGTACCATAGCAATATTTTTCGCTTTTTCTCGATGATATCGTGCTGATGTTTGAGAAGCCCAGTACAGTTCAATAATCGTATTTAGATTTTTACAATGTTTTGTGTTCACGAAACAAAGAATTTTAAAGGCTTTGTTAACCATTTTTCCATAATGTTGGGTGAATCCCAAATTAGTTTGTAGGTGAACCCAAAGATACCTACATTCCTCTTTCCAGCATCAAATATATAGTTGTACTTTATGTGTTGTACTTCAAGTGTGAAAGTCGATAACAGACATTCACTGATGAATTAATAGTGACCTTCTATTTTAACTGAACTACTCAGTCCTTGAATTTGAGTCACTCTGAAGCTCTTTGCAATCTTCAATGCATTTCATTTGTTTCAACAGTTTGAAGTCATCTGCAAACGAGAGACTTTCTGAGAACCCAACACAGTCTGGTAGGTCAATGATGAATATCGCAAATGATGATTGGCCAAGATTACTACCCTGTGGTACTCCAGAGGTGGCTTTGTACTTCCTTGACATACAGTTACCAACTTTGATCTTGAGAAATGTTTTCATATAGCCTCTATTATTATTAATCCAAGGTTCCAGCTTATATTTGCACTTCCGAGAGGACGTTTTACATATTTTGTCATTATTCAGTTTTTGTACTGACATTTCTACAAAGACATTCGAATTCACTCTCGATGGTTATGTTACTGCTTTCATTGATTTTTTATTTTCTAGTCTAGTTCTTGTACTATTTTGTCTACCTCTGTGAAACTGTTGTTCGTTTCTGACATTTTTCATTAACCATCTTATACGGATATAACCACACAGAACATCCATAAAATATCGTCTCTATTGGATGGAATGAACATACATATCACTAATATTTATAGAATATTCATAGAATTTATAAATAACTTCGAAATATTCATGGGATATTCTAAAATGAAAAGAATATGAGTAGAATATTTCATTTATGTTTATTGTTGGAATTTTCTCTACGACCATTTTCAGAATATTATTTACGGTATATTTTCAGAATATTCAGTACAGCATATTTTCAGGATATTGGCTTCAAGAAAAGAAGAAGAATAGCTTCTGAAACGATGCCAAGTAGAAGTATACGCATTGTTTTGATGGATTTGTTGATTAAATCTCCAAATTCATGAAAATACAAGTAGCTGACAAAATCGTCACTCAAATCTGCATCTTTTTAATTTCGCAACTACATATCTGAAGCTATTCATATCTCTCTGATGGCATAAAATGGTCCATAAATTATTCATATGATCTATCCATGTTATATTTGGATCCATATAAACGCTCAAAAATCTAACAGACCCATTTAGGCCCCAGTTCCTAGTTTCCAAGGTTGAAACTTGAGTTTCATGTTCATACACCATCGCAGATGGATTCAAGGCGTGATATTGCACAAAAGCTGCTGTACTATGCGGCCATAATTGTTTTCGCCTTTCGCCATGTTCAATGACATTCAATATCTGGCGTGATACTATTCAAGGAAGTAGCTATTACAAAAATACCAATGAGCGTAATGAAATCAAATGAAAAATTCATTCTGTTACACATCCCGGACGATCTTGCAGCTTTCCTCCGGATTCCGAAACACTGGCACCGGAATCCTCAAGCCCCTCGGAGGACAACAAAAACAGAAGAACTTCGTAGGCGTTCGGTGCGTATCGGAGCTGCAGAGCTATTGGCCGGGCGCACGCTTACCGTCTTAGCGCCGGCAGTGGCAATTCGTCCGTTGCGTTGGTAGCACTGCACGCTTTCGTATCGCAGCTTCGAAATACGTGCGAGGCCGTCGCGCTCTTTTGTTTTTCGAAATCAGTGGTCGGATCGCGGGATGTCGCTCTGAGGATTCTGTTTTTTCTGTAATCGTCCCCCGGCGACTTTTTCCGTGTTAGAGTTGGTTTTGAGAGATGGTGGCGGAGTTCGTAGGTTTTGGTGGAGGACGCAACTTTGTGGTGATGCTGTTACAAGTGGTTGTTTTTTGTGTGGTTTTTGCTGGAGGAGCCGAGGCGCAGGGGAAGTTTGATAATGAACCAGGTTGGGCAATTTTGTCTTTGGTTAGGGTTACTTTGTTTGCTGGAGGGTGTGTGAGTTTGGATAGGCAAATTGAAGATGATCATCCCTAAGGACCTCCACTGTCTATATAACTATCTAATACAAAAAACGAAAGTAATGAAAAAAAAATTGAAATGATGATATTTGATGCCATTATGCAAAATTCAAATATACAATAATGATAGAAAGGATAGGGATGAAATGATTGGGTCAATAATCAATTAAATTAGGACATTCAAATCCAAAAAAAAATCGAAATTGGTTGTGGTAAAAGATCAAAATAAAGAATCCAATTGATCAAAAGATAATATTGTGATGAAAAATGAAATATTGAAAATGGAAAAGTCATCTCAAACAAAA
>JAVJAQ010000758.1:0-78942 GCA_032362365.1 Zygogramma bicolorata
ATATTCCAAGTGGAAAATTTTTGAATATTCATCACTAACTTGGCACTGTCGATTTTGAAATCGAAGAGTTCAATAGATTTGGAAGCTATTAGCTACTTTGATAAATAAAATGTTTTTTTTCTACAAACACCATTAAAAGTCCAAATTAACGCATACTCATTTCACATTAATCAATTGATGAAATAAAAGCCTCGAGATTATCAGTTTCGAATCCAATTTCATCTGATCTATTCATGAAACAAGTTGCCAAGGTAATCAAAAACAGAAGCTGCCAATAAAGCTGCTTTCGAATAATTGCCTAGTAAGTCAAAGCGACAGTACGAGTTTTCATACGATCGTTTCTTGAAATGGTGTGATCAGAAAAATGTCAGTGGCAAGTAGGCCAGTGAAAAGGTGCTTCTTGCATACTTTGAAGAAAAGTCCAAAAAATGGAAATCGTCAACGCTTTGGTCGAATTACTCTATGTTGAAGTCGATAATGAACATAAATAATCATGACATAAGCAGATATAACAAGCTTGTGGCTTTTTTGAAGCGGCCATGGAGTTTCTTATCATAATTTCAGTTTCAGTAATTGTACGTTTAATCGAATAAAAACTCCATTTTGAATGTTTTTATATTTTCTCTACAACTAAATCACTTTCAGCACTAGTGCTAAAAATGATTTATCTTTAACACCAGTGTCATAAAATAGCATTTTAGACACTGACAGCATGCGTCAAAAATTATACTTTTACTGACGTTTGTAGAAAAAATAGTATATGATATAAGTACTAAAAGTGATATATCATTTTATTTGAACGGGATGGAACACTCCGCCTTCGGCGTCGTGTCCCAAACTTCCCTTCTCACAAAATAAAATATAACTTTAAGCACTCATATCATAAATAACTATCATAATACTATCACAATCTGAAATGCATCTATTGAGGTCTTTGGCATTGGCGTCGAATTGAGAAACACAATTAAGGTACTCTGGTTTTGATTGTTGTGTCATTTCAACAGTATTTTCACAATTATATTGACTAAAAGTCTTCGGAATGTACGAGGATCGAAGGAGCCAGCTGATATATTCCCTGCAGATGAATTCTCAAGAATTGCAGTTAATTCTGGACAGATATTAAGTTGTACTCACATTAAATATATTGCGGCCTTAAGTTTTTTCCTTGAAGGGCTACTTTTTGATCGGCTATCTGTGTCTTCATCAAAGAGTAGTTCTTGCGAATATCAATTATTTTTTTCAAATTCTGGTGGTACTTTACTCAATGGGTCCCACACGGGTCCGCCAAACCCAAAAATCTGCGGTGGCCGAACACGCTCTGTTGGAAGGTCATGATATTGACTTCGACGGAACGCATGTGCTGGACACAAGTAGGAGCTATTACCCCAGGCTCTATAGGGAGGCCATAGAAATTAATAAACATAAAAACAACTTCGACCGCAAAGAAGAGAGCCTGAACATTCATAGAACATGGATGCCAGCGGTTCAAAATGCACGAACCCCTCCAATGAGAGAAAAGACGCTTTCGAATAATCAATTGGAATCAATCGACCGTCCGAACCCAGATTCGATAAAGAGTGACTAATCATCTGATCCACATCAGATCAAAGCCTCGCAGCAGAGAAGGATACTTCGACCCTTGCCGCATCGCCTTTGATAATGTCTGCCGCTGGTGCAGACGGACCACTGCTCAAAAGTCCGGAAGCACCTAACAATTCATTATCTCACATTGTTTTTTTCAAGAGAGTATTTCTTATCGTTATTTCAGGCATGAAAATGAGTGACTCAATTAAGTCACTCCAAACATCAGAATACTGGGTGATCTTTTTTCTAAAAGAGGCATGATTGTGTTTTACTGGTATATTGAATACAATTCAGGTGAAGAATCTTCATCAACGGTACTTAAGAAATGATTCATTCTCAGCACATCGCTATTATAAGTGCTAAAGGTAGCATCTATCTCTATCAGAGTTAGACACCATTGTGAATTGAATTCTTTCGGAATGAATCTAGTTCATTTTCAGTGAATTCAATTCATTGATCTCAATTCATGTTTAAAAGGGTGAATTGTGAGTTGTTGTATTTTATTCACTAAATTGTGGCTGCTTGATTGGCATTCGTAAATTCAATACACTAAAATGAATTGAAGCCACAATTCAGACTCACAAGCCATTCACTGAAGCGCAGTTGCTTCTCGTTCTCCTTTCACAAACTAAACAGGATGGCATCATATCACTTTGTAGTTCATAGATATCCTTAAGCTCCAGTCTGTGTATATGCAGTAATATGAGAGCCATAAATCAGTTTCAAAATCCATTTCAGAGTCTGGCAATAAAACTGATCAGCAAAATGAATAATTGTGAATGGATCAAAGTAACAATTCTCAAGCTAGCTTGTGTATTCAATTGATTATTCCTTATGAATTTCCAATTAATGAATTCAATTCATTTTTTCACCTGAATTGTGACTTGTTCATTCTATACAATTTGTCCAACTCTGATCTCGATGGAGTTTCAGCATTATGAGTGTCAAATGGAACCCCGTTCACATCTACGAATGATAGATTGACGAGGAGTCATTCGGATACCTTCGAAATGCCAACGGTTTACCGTTAGGTACTGATTTTTTTGTTCGAATTTATTGAACTCTCTAGATCTTTTTTCTTCATGCAATAAACAATTATCAATGAGAAACACTTGATCAAAGTGGCACATCTTTTGTTCAATATGGTAGTAGTGTCACTGAAAATTGATATGAAAAATTTGAAAAGGTGATGTAATAGAAAAATCAGATAAGAAACATCAGTAAGAAATTATTATATATCCGATAACCATTTCGTTGTTCACACATTCCATTGACTTTCGCTTTCAATTATTGAGAATCAAAACTCAGACAAGTCAACTCAACGTGTGATTTATACGAAATTAAACACTTACCAATTATTGGTACTCTGAATTTAGCCCCAAACGCGAACGAAAGGGGATGAAGACCTTCAACCAGAACTAGATCGAAATGGTCCTCAGCTTTTATCAAATTCTGTACTTTCTCATATTCCAATTGGCTCTTCAAAACCGAATACAGAAATCCCTGCATGAGAAAAAAATTCTTCAGTAAAAAATTATTGCCAGCAGTCTTCAACGGTAAATTCCACTCCTCTACTAGTTTATAGCTGAAACCCACATCAATTTCCGTCAAATTGGTCAAACTGGCGTCACCAAGAATATTCGGAGATATAACAGTGACATTGTGTCCCCTAAGAGAAAGTTCCCTCCATATGGGCCTGTAGGTAATCTGGTGACTCAACGATGGCAAGAAAAAAACACCAAGAATTCTGGCACCCTTCGTTTTATCCAAAAACAAAACACATATTACCATTGGAATAATTTGCCTGAAGAGGAACATTCTTGGAGAATGATCAGTCTCAACTGGATTTCTATAAAGAAAAGGTGAATATATGATAAACAGTTATTGAAGTATGATCAGGGCCGGCTTCATCCTTGAAAACTCAACTCCATCTACTTGGTGTGTGGTACGTCGGAGTTTGATTTCAATATTGATTCTTAACGACTGTTGCAGCTGCCGTGTCTTTGTTGAAGTTGAAAACATCGTTGAAGGTACAAACAGTAATAATATCTGAATGAATAGGTATAACTGAACCAGGTTTGAAGTATACTGCATTGAAACGCTCTCATGTTCTGCTCGATTATTTTGCTGTTAGCTGTTCGAAAATGTTAACCATATCACATCAGTACTTACCGAAAATAATCATGCAATAGAATTAGTTTCACCTGACATACCTTAAAACTATAGTTTGCATTCAATTTTTTAAAATTCGAAAGATTATTTATTCGTGATATATTTAAATATGACAATGCTTTCATCATGAGTGCACGGTCGTATATTAAAGTCATTGGGAATCAATTCTCTATTCAACAAACCCAAATTTGCATTCTTAGAAGATGTACCACGTAGTAAATATTGAATTTAAAGGATATCCCTTTGCCTTAAGTTTTGTCGAAGACATATTTTGCCATATTCTTTTGTACATCAATGAACCCAATCCTCCTTTGTCTTGAAATGAATCTTCTATTATTGACAATTATGCAAAAACTTTCAAATATACCGGACCAAAAAGGAAATTCCATATCAATCCCCAACAAATAATAAGAAGCAAGAACGTTGCTATCAGTGTTAAGGACCATAGGCCGCTATAGTGATAGAAGTGACTAAATCATAATCATAAATCATAGCAGTTCATAGAAGAATATATCGCTTTGATGTATTCGAAGCATCAAAATATATTCTGTCAGCAAACAAAGTGAATTAAGCTGCTTCTAGTGGTCAGTAAAAATAGCTCAATTGATCAGAAAGTGATGTCGTTTGCTTGAAAGTGGTTGGCACTGCTCCTTGCTGAATGGTAATGGTTCGGACTTCCATTGTCTATAATATTATTTCTATTGAAACTTGTTGCTAAGAACGGAAGGATCAAAATACAAATCAAGGGAGAAAATCAAATCTGAATCAAATTTTTGGTCAATAATGAAATTAAAGATTGATTGATGAAAGAAAATACTGTTGCTACAAAAATCGAGATATCGATATCGGGTGATGACCCGAAGACGATTGCGGATACCAGCAATCGAAACGTCGTGAGTACACTCAACTTGGAACTTGGTTTCACCATTTTTACATGAAATTTCCTTCAATTTTTTCATTTACATCTTCTGACTAGTATTCCACATTCAATACCTTAATTTTCTTGTCAGAATATTATTTCCTTCATTTGATTATTTAAATTTTTTTTTGACTCGTATTTTATATTTGATATCTCGAATTCTGTAACAACAGTATTATCTTTGATCAATCAATCTCCAATTTCATTATCAACCAAATATTTGATTTTGATTTGATTTTCTCACTCGATTTGTATTTTGATCCTTCCATTCTTAGCAACAGGTTTCAATAGAGTTAATAATATAGACAATGGAAGTCCGAACCATTACCGTTCAGAAAGTGATGTAATATCAGAATGAGAATTTGATCAATCAACAAATTTATTATGAAGTCAGCATAGAAATAATATTCACGTTGTCTGCATTTTGATATTGATGTCAATTATAAACGATGAGATAACCTTTTGTGCAAAAGTTAAGACTTCCAGAAATTAATTACTCTCATACCAAACTGATATAACTCGCACACAACCCACGTTCAGTTAATAAAATTCGCATTTGCAGGAGATTTAGTCCAGATTCAGTATAAATTTTTCTCTCTTAGAAATGTTAACCTTCTTTTCGGAGCGTACATCTGGTGCGAGTGATATCAGTTTGGATTTACGGTAATTGATCTACAGAAAAAGTCTTCACTGTCAGTTAATATTTGAGAAATATTTGGATGGGCTGATCAACCTGACATGGTCGGTCACTGCTGCTTTCTCAATATATCCACGATTTTCGAATCATTAATTAACTGAAATGCAAACCATTAATAATGAAATCTTTCGAATATTTTTTAGGCTAACCGATTGCAAAATCATACAAGATCATATATTAGATTCGCTGTCTTGTCTGTCCTGTCCCCTCACATTACTTGCTGATCAATTTAGTTATTTTTGTCGATCACTAGAAGCATCACAATTCACTTTGTTTGCTGATAAAATATATTTTGGAACTGACCGTTCAAATGGTAGACGTTTTGTCGTATCATTCAACTCCAAGTATGACGTGTAGCTCCATTTTGTTGGGATACTATGTTCTTTCAATATCTGATATGATTCAATTCCAAATGCTTTTTTCTGTTCAGTATATTTTGAATGAGATAAAATCCTATCATAGTTTTCCAAACGGACAAATATATCTATTTCAGCGTTACGGGATAATGTTCATTTTTGACCCAATTTATTCAATCATTTCTACTCGTCAGGCAGGTACTGGTGCAGACCATAATCGCTTGTCATTTTTTTTACGGTTTATCCTGTATGGACTTCACCTTAGCAAATTTCAACCTCACAGCGACAACAGCTTTTGTTTCAACTTTCGAAATGTCATGGTGAGATGATGGCTACCTGATTGTCGTTTCCCAACTCAACATACTACGACTCGTCGTAATTGAAATTTCCAGGCTTACATGACTACAGTTACTCGAATGTTCACGAGCTCTCAGTCTTCAGCGAATGACGATTGGCTGTTGTTCATGAGCGCCCATAGGGGCCTTTAGTATTGAAGATACCATTCATTGAAACTAAACTTCATGAATTTCACAGTCTGAGTTGAATTTGTTTTTGAACTTTGTTAACCGATTCACACAAAGAAGTTATTCCTGTAGGTTCTACTGCTTCAAATGAGTAGTGGTTAGAACTATGTATAACACTGTATAACACTTAACCCCCCCCAAAAAATGTTTGTATGGGCGCCCTCGATGTTGTTATTAATTCTTGCTCGAACCGAAGTTTATATTGGTGGAATATTCAGTACTGTATGTATGAAATATGATTCAATAAGTTTCACTCTGATATATTCACAGAATTTCATTCCGAGTTTCAAATCTCCATAGACCATTATTGTGTCCTTTAATCAGGAAACCTTTTTTTTTAGGGTAACCAGTTATGGTATCATTTTGAGCAATAAAAGCATCAAAGAAGTGTTAGCACACAATTTTTCTACCTTTCAGAGAATTCTACCTGTTCCCAATTCATAATAGCCAATAAAGAAGAATAGACCATTGGATTGCAATCGTCTCAAAAGCACACTGCGGGCCGACGCGACGGTTCAAATCACAGAATACAGAAATTAATTCATGTAATTGTGAATTTAACAGCCGCCTTCCTAAGTATCAACCGCCGAAGGCGTTGATAACGGTGATTCTATTCAGAATCTGCCTCGCAGAAGAAGAAAAAGATCGACAAAAAGTAACTGAAGATTGCGAGTAGGAGTAATACATTTTTTCTCTCTTTTTTAATTCCATCGCTTTCATCAATTCCAACTTCAATTTCCATTGCTTCTATCAATTTCAAATTGTGGGTAAGGCCTGCTAACCATGTTAAAAAAATGACCACCTCAGAGGTGGCGTGGAAACTTATGCATAGAATGACGCTCACAACTGTTTGAATCGTTTTATCTCAGAAGCGGTAGCTTTTAGGAGAAAAATCCTTTATATATTTCGAAAGATAATTTTATGATCTACAATTTTTATTTGAAGTATTTTTTCCCAAGAATAACCTAGATATTTTCCATGATTGGATCAAGTGGATCAAACCACCAAACTATGAAAATCTCCTTCAAAACCAAATTTCTATCCCACATTTTGTGTGTAGAATATTTTTTCTTGGGGATCACGGTGCCACACTCTGAAAGAGGACTTACATAACGTACTCTCATTCGAAATTTCAGGTGAATTAAAGACAATGATGAATTCTCCTAAGCTGCGCCATTCAACATGAGTCTCAGGAAAAGTATCGCCACAATATATTCCGAACAAAATTGTTTTTTACAAGGAATATGTGTTGTTATTCTGATAACGAGACAGATTTTCACTATTCACTGAATTTCATTCGATCGATACAAGTATGGAAAATCTGTATTCGAATCGTCAATAATACAGAACTATACATCTAAGTTTTAACGGTTTCTTCTTATTTCTAATCCATCGAATTACGTCAAGGTAAACAACCGATACAGAAATGTTGAGCAGTACTATTCGGCTTATGAAAGTACGCTATTCTTATTTGAACTCGTTTCGGTAAGATGTGGTTCACACGACCGACTCCCAAGCCAGCCCTGCTATCTGTGATCATTGATTTGAATTTAAAATGCTGGTACTTGAAGCACATATAAGTGATAAAAAGATTACACCAATTGTAGAAGTTTTATTTGATTTTTAATAATCATTGCCATAAAAAAAACTAATAAAATTATAATGAAATTTTGAATATAGATGGAATATTATTAGACAATTATCATTCAATCATTCAATCGAATGCTCGTAACACCATTTGAAACCACGAAGGGTGCTGAATTGTACCTTGTAGTGGTCTTAAATGTGATTTTTGGAATTTTCCTACCAAACGTCATCCACCTCGATCGAAGGCTTTTACCTCAATGGAGCCCCTTACTGAATTCTATGAATTGAAAGATCTACCTTCTTCAGCAGTATCACTATCTGATCATTTTCATGTACTTAGATGAGATACACCTGCCGAGCGATCTGTTACTTTATGCATTAGTTTTGATTTTGATCACTTTGAATTTCTGCATTGTAGATATCTGAAAACGAGTTCGGTGGAGAATTCCAAAGCTTATCTGTTAGGTTGAAATAAACTTTGACAGAGAGAAAGAAGAAGAGATATAAAGAAAGAGTGAGTGTGAGAGAGAGGTTTGACAAGTCATCTATATGGCTCATAACAAAACGACGATGAAACTGAAACAATTAACATAAAACATATGTTCACAATTCTTCACTTGTTTATCAATGTTTTTCGAGTTTCGACAAACTTTTGTGTGGGCCAATCAGTGTGTGAATTTGTTAGAGGAATGTTTTTCCGTTCAAAGGTGTTTATTGATTTCGCGTAACCCCAATTTTTACTAGTTGGGTAACATTGAAGATATCCACAGTATTCTGGATTCTCAGAAGTATTCTTGTACTAACCTTGAGGCGTATTGAAAGAAGGAAAATTCGGAGAACTCCAAACTGATTCCAACGATCGAGTCTCCCTTTATTGACAACATTCCATCTGTCAGGAATTTGGTTCAACTGGAAAAGATCCCCATTACTGAAGAGAAAAGTGATGATAACTTTCGAAGATTGTGTAGAGCTTCTTCAAGTACAGCCTTGACAAAGTATAGGTACTACTGACTTCTCAAGTTATATTTATAATTGTTTGTGATTTGCACCACAGGAAAAGGGAATCCTAGCCCAATCTTCAGGCATAGGCTACTGAACACAAAATATTTGATGTTGAATTAGAGAAGGCAAGACTATCTCAAGTGATCCAGAGCCTAGCAAAATTATCAGCATTTGAAGGATGTTGTTAGAAAGTATACCAGAGCATCGAGAGAAGTGATTATATAAAAGTAGCCAGTAAAACTGTAAGAGACTAATTACTCTGGAGGTTGTCACCACCGAACTCTAAAACTTCAAAAAAATATTATTTGACCTTTATGCTTACTAAGGCACCGGCAGCTCTTTGTCAGGGAGCATGGGGCATAATGAGTTTAGGTGAGTTGAATATTGCCAGGGAGCCACTCACTTTTGTAATTTTGAAAAATCAGTAAAACCTATAGTCGCCTTTTCAAAGGAAACAATAGATAAACTCAATTGTATTTGATCGTATGTCTGAATAGATCATCGGTTTCCACAATCAGGAGGAATAAATTTAAGATAATTTCTAAAAATGTTTCAACTTAAATGATTTCAATACCTATTATGAGGAATGGCAAATAGTTACCGCGGTATAGATCTAGGTAAAATTCCGCTAATCGGGCTCCGCCTCGAAAATGAAAAATATTTAGTGGAACTTACGTATTTTGGCGACAACAAAACAAAAGAAACAAAAAAGTCAAATGAAATTTTTGGGGCTCCCAACTCGATTCGGAGATATGGCCCCTCAAAGAGAGGAAATCGGGGTTTTACGCCTATGTTCGTTTCTCAGCCGATTCCGCTCGAAATTCCTCCTTCTTTCTATCAGCATACACATTATATACCACCTTCTTCATTTCTTCATAACCGAAATATAAGCATTTCTCACTACAAAACTCTAAAATGTAAATCATCATAGAAATTCAAGGTTAGCAAAACAATAGAACGCGCATCGCCTTGAATTTCTATGACGATTTACATTTTAGAGTTTTGTAGTGAAAAATGGAAAAATGCGTTCAATTCGGTTGGAAAGTGATGAAGAAGTTAATATAGAATGTTTATATTGTGCTGATAGAAAGAAGGAATTTCGAGCGGAATTGGCTGAGAAACAAACATAGGCGTAAAACTCCGATCTCCTGTCTTTGAGGGGCCTTATCTCCAAAACGAGTTGAGAGCCCCAAAAATTTCAGATTTTGGTTCAGGAGGCCAAAATACGTAAGTTTCATCAAGAATTTTCCATTTTCGAGGCGGAGCCCGATTAACGGAATTTTACCTAGATCTTTAACGGGTGTACACGTTTTTTTCATATGAATAACTTATATAATAATAATATCATTTGCTTCGTGATAATTAAATAAATTTTCGTTATTTGAAAATGTAACTAGGAATTCGAAAACTAAATCGGTTTGATTTCTATGCAGTTCAATTCGAAATGTGAAATGAGAATGCCAATGTTGCCGGTGGAAGTTGCAACGCTCTGGACCTTGTTGAATCCTGTAGGCACAGCAGCTGATGAGGTAATTAGGAAACGCTGGATCGTAGTGCTGCTCGTCTCATGCACCTCAGATTTGGTTTAATACGGGCCTCGGAAGTCTCGAGACAGCTTTTCTAGGAATGAGCTCCTCCAACGAGAACGAGTCTGACAAAAATATAAAACTCTGAGATAGCCGCCAAATTTCAGGATTCTCTTCAAATCTATTGATATAGGTAAATGAATCTCTCAACCTGGCGTACAAGAAATATAAACCCCAAACAAATTCTGGAAATTATTCGGGCAAAATATCCATTAAAAATATCAACATGTTCACGCGAAAAAATTCACCATTGACACTGACAACAGTGACTGTCATAGTGACAACATTTTACCGATAACGCACGTGATGTAAAGCAAAGTTGCCAAACTGTAAATTAGGACGTCGAATTCGAATTGCGATCAAAACCTTAACTAACCTAGCATCATTTGAATAACGTCTGATAATTGAGATAAATCAAAACTAACTCACCTAGCATCACTTGAATAACGTCTGATTTTGGGATAATCGAAAATCAAACCTAACCAACCTAGCATCACTTGAATAACGCCTGATTATTGAGATAAATAAAATTCAAACCTAACCAACCTAGAATCACTTGATTAACGGCTGATTATTGAGAAATAATAAAGAATGGGAGAAATGCAATTATGGTGCAAATCAAAAATTTTCAATAGTGAATATTTTTCGAATGGTGTTTGAGAATTGAATATTACACCATATCGAAAAAACAGTACTTACAAAAAGTTTCAGTAATATCGGTGGTGGATAATAATATGTGTCTATAACAGTTGCCGATTATTTTCAACCACCAATATAATTTTATCATCTTATATATTATATATCACAAGTATATGAAAATGTATTGTACAATCATGTGAAAGAATAAGTCAAACCTAACTCAACACAGAACCTATACATTACAAAAAATAACTAAACTACGTCAACAACATCAATAATAGTCGCTTCCATCTTCTTCCATCAAGTCTAAATCTTCAATCGCATCAGCCGAATGCAAGGAAACATCTTCAGAATCATTGTTGTTCGGATTATACAATTTACTTTAGGAATTCTTCCATTTTGTTGAGATTTTGAATCCTGCATTTTTTCAAAAACATATATTTTGCAAAGTTCGCAAAGTCATAGAATGATTTACAGTGAGATGTTGGAAACCCTCCTTCAATAAACAATCGTAGGCTCTACAACAATCAGAATAAATTGTGTGACCATCCTCAATCCACTCTTTCATTATTGGTGATGAAGTTTCTGCATATCTCCTTTCGACTGGCACCCTCCCAGTTTCTCGCTCGAATCCACCGAACAGCCATTGCCCCTCAATTCGATGACCACGATGGTGTTTTCGTTTTCCGAATTTATTTTCATCGATCTCAACAATTCTACCTGGACAGACAAGTTTTTCGGGCTTTGTATAAAATGCCTTCAAAAAATGTTTCTGTATTCCCACATGGAACTCGTTTCTATTTTCTGACATAAAGTTTGCAAGTCCATCTTCAACCATCGGTCCTAGGAAATATATATATATATATATATATATATATATATATATATATATATATATATATATCGTATCATATCATGATTTCATTACTATATATATATATATATATATATATATATTCAAAAATGTAAATAATTTCTCCCAAATGAGTCACTAGTAGTTATTTATTTTTACAAATTTCAGCAAAATCAAATTATTTATTGTTCAGATTTCGAGAAAGCGTCTCAATCAAATGATAGTTTCAACCAATGTCAAAGTGATGTCTTGGTCAGAGTGATAATGAGATATAAGCTTTGTTCGCGGGTATGATTCCGAACTAGTTCAGGGACTATTCGCATGCGCAGTCTGAAAGACAGCGTTCGCGGATCATATAGTTCAGAATTTTTGGTTACCGTTTCGTGTTCGCGGATCACATCGAATCTTTTCATTACTCATTCAGAATCGGTTTTAGCAATCCTAGGATTTTGGTTAGGACGGAAACTTCGGTTCTCGATGTTTTGAAGCAGCAAACAAAAAGCAAACCTATAACCTATCTTAACAGCATTTACGTTTTTCTATTAGTGGTTATTCGTTGCTATGTACCTTATCGGACCATTTATCGTCTAGTGATGAGGATATGGAAAAGTTGCTAAAACTTATTGGAGTTCCCAAAAGTGCATACTTTGAATAACTATCACAGTTCACTGATGATCTATATGTAGAGCATTTTCGATTAACTCGAGAAATGACCGAAGAGTTATCAAATCGATATGCTGGGTCTGATCATTAAAAATGGCAGAAAGGGGATTCTGACAATCAATCTTTAACAGTTTTCTTGAGGTTTGCTGCAGAGGGAGAAACTTCATTCATAGAAGTTTTCGATAGGTTTGGTATAACTGAAAGCACATCATTTAGAAGTGTAAGAAGAGTCACCTATTTTCTGCGCAATTTATCATAAGGAGTGATGAAGTGGCCCAATGACGTGTTAGAAGTTGAAATTGAAACACATTTCAGAAACAAGACTTCTCCTGGTGTTATTGGTATTATTGATGGCACACATGTCAGGATTGACAAGCCTACAGTAGACCCTGACTCTTACTTGAACAGGAAACATTTTTATTCAATTCAGGTACTGATTTCCATTGTTCTGTTGGAATGAGTTGAAATGAATAAAAGAGAAATGTTCATCGTCAACTTTGTTATTCACACCTATTTCAAATACAAATTTTGTTTCAAAAACAGGAACTGACATATTCGTTTCATTTGAGTATTTACCTATTATCTATAGGTTTCTTGAGAGTGTTCATACCTCGAAGAGCTCTTACACTTCCTAAAGACACGGAGTGTGTTATTTATAATTCTATAGGTACATATCTCAATTTCATTCTTTCAATTCGACAAAGAGGAATATTATAATGCTGAATGTACATTTATTGAACAACATTCAAGCACAAAATGACATTTGTAGTACAAATATCAATAAGAATAACAACTGAAACGATTTTTTTTATCTTATAATACTTTCTATAATTTTGCCGTAATCAAACACTCCTGCCCCTGGCTGTGAGTTTGGAGTTCTTATAATTCCTTTCAAATACTTTCCATCTGTTTTCGCAGTTTGCTCCAGTTATTCCAGTTTTGGTGATACGGTTCATTTCTTTGTCAATTTCTTCGAACATTTTCTTTGAGTTTTTCATTCTCATTGAACCCATCTGCTCCCGGTATTTTTGATACAGTTCTAGGATTATTGAAGTATTTTGGTGTGTCCATTCATGACTCTCCTCCTCAGAGTTTGTTGGAAAGACCCAGCATTCGGCCATTACGTCCAAAAAAAATTATAATTAATGAATGCAAAACATAACTGTTTAATATTACCTCTTTCAGTATCACTAATTTTCTTAGTGGCGAAAATACACGAACTTTAGGTCAGGTAAGAAGTTAAAACTGTTAGAAGACTTGCCCCTTGCCCGAGACAGTATGATAGATGACCCTGATGACAGTAATGAATGCAAACTGTATGAGCTATGATATGTACAAAAACATAATATTTATTCAAGAATATTATATGTAGATATGATTTCATGGATGTAGTGGTAAGTACAAGGACGATATAACAGTAAATCTAAGGTTTTTTTCGCACCCTCCGCACATTAATTTTGAATGAAATAAGATTTCCGCACCAAAATTTCATGTTTTCCATTCATTTCAAGGTACCCTGAAGTTCCTCTGCGATTTTCATCAGAATCTGAGATTTGACGTGTTCTACACCTTTACCTTTTTGTGTATGCACATGGAATACTATTCTCGAATTTTTTGTTGTCCATCGCATGCAACATCATCGAAAATGAATATGAAATTTGATTTGGCTTCGTGTGCCCTTATAATTTCCTCTTTCTCCCTAAACGGAAAATACCCAACCCCTTTACTTTTCCCAAGATTTTTTGAACCACTTAATATTTCGGCTGATACAATGACTTTGAATATGAATGAATATTTTCGAATTTGGAGCCATTCGCGTGGAAAAATAGTGTCAACTTGGCGTTCGTCTTTTCACAGCCACTTGGTACGCAAATGATGGCATGAAACTAATTGGATAATAATTTACCGTGCTTTTCCACCATACTGCTGTTGACTGCATTCGAAAAGTCCAAGTTTTCGATGGGTAATGACTGGTCTTGTTGAATAACTTCCATGTTGTGATGCTTACGACAACGAGTGCGCTGCGGTTATAAATAAAAATGATTGTACACATCGCTGTCATTCTCAATGTTGACTTACTGCGGTACAGGTATCGTCAATTTGTTCATCGATGAGCTCCCATTCGAATTAGATTTACCTGGATTCCAGTACTATGGACCTGGAACAGGTCTCCGTGAAAGATTAGCGCTCAGTCAGAAGGTCATTAACGGCTTAGAGTCTGCTTGCCGTCAACACGACTCGGCCTATTCAGAGAATAAATCTTTGGAGAATCGTCACAAGGTCGATATGGAGAACAGTGCGTGGGAGCGGTTCAAGTCGAAAGACTCTAGTTTGGGGCAAAAAGCAGCCTCTTGGCTCGTAACGACAACCATGAAGGCTAAACGCAAACTCGGTATGGGTATGACCTTCCGACGCAACATTCTCCAAAAAGTTATCAGAAATTGGAAGCCACATCCTGCGAATTCAAAAAAATATGGTGCTTCGGCTTTGCGAGCTGCTGAAATGACCTTGATTCAGACTGGAGGACGTAAAAACATAAAGACATCGAGAATAATACCGTTCGATGTAATGGAATCCTACCACTCATTCCTATATTCGTTGCTCTTTCGGCTTTGGGTTCGATAGCGGGTGGAGCGAGCGCCATCGCAAAAGCCGTTATCGATGCTGGAATGCCAAAAAAGAACTAGAAGAAGATCAACGTCACAATCAAGCTATGGAACATTCAGGTTCCGGCTTGTACCTGCGCAAAACACCTCGAGGACTCGGTCTGTTTTTGAAGAAACAACAGCAGCGGCGCAAAGGATGCGGACTTTACTTGAAGAAACAAAAAAAAAAACATTGAAGCTGCCCAATAGAGCCTCACATGACTGGGAAATACGTTGTTGTGCTCTTCAACTGAAGAGGAGGTCTAGGGGGTTCGGTCGCATTCCTATTGTAAGATGTCCTGGGCGGATTGTTAACGGTAGGTCTGGGCGGCTGAGTACGTACAGGTCTCGGAAGATTAGGTCTCGGAGGTGGTGGTGGGTGGTGGTAAAACGCCAAATGGAGAGTTTCTACGTACGATAACCAAAAACCAATGCGTTTTTCGGAAAAAACTCATTGAACCTTTTTTGAAGTCCTTCAACAATCCTTCATTTCTGGTATTTATAAAAGTTTCTAGCATCAAAACTGACCGAGGTATGAAGGAAATAATGTAGAATCCTATTTTTTCGTTGAAAAAAAATTGTGAATAGCTCATCCTCTCTTCTCTCCCCTTTGGAAAAAATCGTTGTTACTCCATATTTCACTTCATTCATGTTCTTTTGATGAGTTCTGAGGTTTTCATCAATTGAAAGTAGGTAGTTTTGGAAAAAATTGAGATTGAAGAGAAGAAATCAGGTAAGTATTCTGTAGCTTTTTTCAAGAGCTATAAGCTCATTCACATGGTATTTGGTTCCAGATTATATTTTCGAAAAGGTTCATGCTGAAAGGGCTCAAAAAAGATACCTTGTGCGAACTCTCACAATATTTAACTGGCCATATCTCACTCTATTTTCATCCTGCAGAAAAAAATGAAACACCGAAATTTTCAGAGAAAAATAACCGTCAATTTTGTACTTCAAAATTTTTTTCATGTGATCAATACTTTTCGAGTTATTTCGAAGAAATGGTGATTTTTCGCTGAATTACGTATATGATTTTTTCAAAACTACGTACTTTCAATTGATGAAAAACTCAGAACTCATTATAAGAACACGAATGAAGTGAATTATGTAACAACGATTTTTTTCAAAGGGAAGAGAAGAGAGGATGAGTTATTCACAATTTTTTTTCAACGAAAAAATAGGATTCTACATTATTTCCTTCATACCTCGGTCAGTTTTGATGCAAAGAAACTTCTATAAATAACAGAAATGAAGGATTTTTCAAGGACTTCAAAAAAGGTCGAATTAGTTTTTCCCGAAAAATGCATTGGTTTTTGATTATTGTACGTAGAAACTTTCTATTTTGGCGTTTGAAAATACCAATCAACTTTCAACAAGCAATTATTCAGTTTGTAGTGGACTTAGCATACATCACAAATGAACAATCTCCTTTGTTTTTTTGAAAGCTATAATTTTGCTCTCCACAGGTTTTTTGATCAGATGCATTATTTTCCAGTTATTCGCGAAAAAGGATCTGAAAACGTGTTTTCTTGCATGAAAACCGACAATTCCACTCGCGAATAAGTCGAAAAGTATTGCTTTCCAGAAAAAACTTCATTGTTCAAAAGGTGTTTAGAATTAGTCAATCTATTGATTTCCGCACTTATATCCAATAAACATTTTTCACCCCCAAGGAGGTGTGGCATCCACCCCCAGGGAGAAAGCAACCCTCGACATGGGGTAGTTTTTGAAATAGAGGGTAAGTAGAACTATATCCGAATTTTCATACGAATCGGTGCTGTATGGGATGAATACACATTTCACACTTTTTCCACCGTCATAGACTGGAGTACAATGGGAGATTGTAGGAATCACCACCAGTAGAAATGCCAGAAGCTCAGCACGATTGGCCAACGGGGAAGTGATAGCAGTTGCCACAAGGTACACAGTGGATATCACTCAGGGAAATCACACCTTTTCCGAATTTTTTGGTTATATACCAGGACTCTCGACAGACGTGGTCATCGGTATAGATATTCTTAGTAGAAGCCAATTTAGTTTGCATCTAGGCAGTGATGAAATATGCATTGATGAAGATCCGATTCCGAGAACTACTGTGTCATGTTTTCCCGTAGGGGCCGTCGATAAGGATTTACCGTTTACCGTTGATGAGGACTCACCGCTCACGCTCACCATCGGGGAAGAGAACCGCTTACAGGTATACCTGAATCAGGAGCTACCGTTGTTTGAGGAAATTCATGAGGTTATTGAACACCGTATCCGTATCTCCAACCAAGAACCAATCAAACAGCGTTACCGTCTTCAGAACCCTCGAATGCAAGACGTCATCAACACCGAAGTTGATAGGATATTGCAAGAGAATATCATCGAGCAGTCCGATAGCCCCTGGAGCTCACCCGTCGTCATTGTCCGGAAGAAGGATGGAAAGCCCTGATTTTGCATTGATTTCCAGAAGATGAATTACGTCTCTATCAAGAATGCGTACCCGCTACCATTTATCAATGCAGTTTTGGATTAGCTCAGACAGGCGAGATATATTTCCAGTATCGATTCGCGACAAGGATATTGGCAAGTTCCCTTGTCCGAGGGAAGAAAACCTATCACGGCGTTCACCGTACCTAGCCGTGGAATGTTTCAGTTCCGAGTTATGCCGTTTGGCCTACATGCCGCTCCGGCGACGTTCCAACGTCTGATGGACAAGATAATCGGACCAGAAATGGACCCATATTGTTTTGCATACCTAGATGATATTATCGTCTTGGGAAGTTCGTTCGAGGAACATCTTGCCAACCTCAAAGAAGTATTCAGACTATTTAAAGCCGCTAGTCTCCTACTGAACCCAGAAAAGTGTAAGTTCGGCCGTAGGTCACTGAAGTATTTGGGTCACCTCATCACATCAGAAGGAATCCGTACTGACCCCGATAAAGTCGCCAGTATTGTGGAGCTCAGTGCTCCAACAAATATCCGTGAGCTATGACGTTTCTTGGGCATAGCATCTTGGTATAGACGCTTTGTGCCATCCTTTTCAGAAATTGCTGCTCCGTTGCATCGCCTGCTGAAAAAGGGACGTCGATTGCAGTGGGGGAAAGAACAAGAGAGAGCTTTCCAACGACTCAAGGACTGTCTCACCAAATCTCCGGTATTGGCTTGCCCAGACTTCAACAGTCCGTTCATCCTCCAGTCCGATCCGTCGGACCACGGATTAGGAGCAGTGTTGGTGGCCCAAAACACGGAACAGGGAGGAGGGTCATTGCCTATGCTAGTCGAACCTTGTCTTCAACTGAGCGAGCCTATTTCGTGACAGAGAAGGAGTGTTTGGCGATTGTCTGGGGGGTAGAGAAAATGAGCCCCAACCTGGAATGCTACCGTTTCCGAGTAATCACCGATCACCAATCCCTGCGATGGCTCCACTCGATCAAGAGCTCGACTGGACGTTTAGCTAGGTGGAGCATATTTTAACAGCAGTATGACTTTGAAATCAAGTACCGTCGGGGAGGTTTGAATAAGGTAGCCGACGCCTTGTCACGGGAACCCGTAGGGGGGAGTGAAGTCTTTACACCAGAGGTCGCCACACTGGAAAATGGTAGTGAATGCTCATGGTACGACAAACGAAAGGAAGAAGTCCGTAAAACCCCAGAGGCCTTTCCGGATTATTCAATTCGCAACGACCAATTGTACCGACATTTCTGGGACTCCAGTGATCTAACCGAGCCAGATCTATCGGACCCGTGGAAGGTGTATGTACCTAAACCCATCCGTCTACAAATCCTCCAAGAAATGCATGACAGGCCAACTGCAGGACACCTTGGTATCGCAAAGACCGTGGCACGAGTATCAGCCTGCTATTACTGGCCTGGTATGTTTAGAGACTTAGCTAAATATGTACGTAAATGCCCTTCTTGCCAGAAGTACAAAGTTTCCCAGATGAAACCTCCCGGACTGATGCAACCGTCGAAAACCGCTAACCTTGGGTGTGAGCACGGATCTTGTGGGTCCGTTACCCCGGTCCTCTCGTGGAAACAATATCCTTGTAGTATTCCAGGACAGATTCACGAAGTGGGTGGAATGCCGTCCGATTAGGAAAGCCACCGCGAAAGCTGTTACACAGTCGCTATACGAGGAAATCATCGTCCGTTTTGGCTGTCCGACAACTGTTGTCAGAGATAACGGTTCACAGTTCACCGGACACCTCTTCGAGAAATTACTCCGAGATTTGGGGATCCAGCACCGATGTACCCCTCCGTACACCCCACAGGCCAATCCGGTGGAACGTACAAACAAGACCCTGAAAACTATGATGGCACAATTCTGTGATCAGGACCACATCTTCCGGATCTAGTGTTCGCTATCAACACCGCCCGACACAGTGCTACCGGATACTCTCCTGCATTTCTGAATTATGGAAGAGAATTAGAGATCCCAAGAGCCGTATACCGAAAAGTGGCAATGATTACCGAAGAGACAAGGCATCCAGTAAATTTGGAGGGAAGGTCTTACGGAATATACGGACCCGATGAAGAGACTGCAAGAAACCTTTGAATTAGTCCGGTTGAATCTCGCCCGAGCTTTCGCAACCCAGAGTCGACATTACAACCTACGACACCGAAAATGGAGATGTCATGTTGGATATCTAGTTATGGAAAAGGAACATGCCCTCTCATCCGCCGAGAAAAACTTCGTCGCCAAATCAGCCCCAAAATACTCCGGGCCATATACCGTGACTGAAGTTATTTCTCCGGTCGTGTATAATCTCAAAAACGAAACCGGCAAACAGCTACTGCGGATTCACGTTAAAGATCTACGTCCTGCCTATATCGAGGAGGACCATTTCCGATGAACTCTTCTATTTCAGACCATGCCAAAACGTCTACCAGGGAAACCTCCAATAGGGCCACCCCCCGATGAGAATCAATCAATCAATCAAAATATGATTAATTGTCAGAAGATTTACATCTCATTGACAGAGTCTCAGAAAGATTTGTTCATTACAAAAACATATAACTCACTCAGTAAAAGATGAACAATAGAGTATAATAAAATAAAAAAAATAATAAAAGAATTTTTAAGTCAGAAGGACAACAAAGATGAAAACGGGTAATAAGTTTTATTTAGTTGAAGCTTTTATTGAAGTATTCATCGATTTCATAGAATACCTCTTCTAAGAGAATCATCTTAACAGTTCTCCTAAACAACACTATTGACTCAATGATTTTGATTCGTTCTGGAAGATGGTTGTATATTTCAGCTGCATTGTAAATGATCGAGTTCTTTGTTTGATTTTAAATAGGAATGGGTAGTCTTATGTTGTTGTTCTGGCGGGTGGATCCAAGATTGATATTATATATATGTAGGTTCCTATGAACTAAACATGCCGTTTCTAGTATAAGAAGAGAAGAAAGGGTAAGGAGTTTCTGTTCTCTGAAAAGTTCCCTACAAGAGACCCTAGGCCCCACCTTACAGATATAGCGAACAGCACGCTTTTGTAGGGTGAAAATCATGCTGAAACACTGCTTGTTGCAGGTTCCCCAGAAGGGGATGCCATATCATATATGTACTCACATGCCTTCCCAAGACGCGGCGAGGAAAAAAATGAAAGTCGGGAAGCAAATGCAGGCCTGCAAAATCCTGGCTCGGGAACTAGCCTCCCGCCGACCGAAGCCAAAACAGGTCACAAGCCCACCGGTCCGAACTCCGACCCGACCAACTCCTATGGAGGTACAGTCACGCCGCCCTCCAGCTCCGCCTCCACCAGAACCGGTAGTCATCGATGTAAGGGATATTTCGTTGCCACCAGAACCAGCAATTGCTTCCCCGTGCTCCCCATCTGCACCCCGACTGCGCGAGGAGGAACAAGGACGAATATGAAGTGCTGAGGCGTTATACGACGCGGTAACGTCCTGTTCCTCCAGGGCTCAATGGAGTCCCAAACTGACGGAGGCACTTCGGGCTCTCAGTCCACCGGGTCCTTCGACATCCCGGTACCACTTCCGACTATTCAATAAGGAGGAAAAAGCGTTAGGGTGTGGCTGCCGCGTTGACATGATCATTTGTGATTGTTATTAATTTTTTTGTTGTTGTTGCAATGTCGATGTTTCATTTTTATTTTTTGGAATGAAAATTCTTCCGTTGGCACATTGTTTTTACTTTCTGAAGTAATATATAATTATGTATATTAGGTAAAGAAGAGGAATGGATCCTACGATGGACATCCTGGAGTTGGACTTAGAACCCGAACAAACCCCCCACCCGATTAGTGAATTAGTGATATTGTAAACGAATTGCTGGAAGCAATGCAAGACTCCGATGAGTCGTTCGAGATGGTGTCAATTAGTGACCAGTTATTGGGGGCCGAAACCTCCGAATCTATCTCACTAGAAACGGCTTCTTCAGCCCCGATCTAGGATTCCGACAGGACGACCCCGAAACAAGAGCCACCGACTCCGTCTGAAGTTAACGTTAATATACGTTTCTCTGTGGCCGAGTGCGACAGCCCAATTCATCCATATTTTTTGGAACATCCAGAAGGGGATCCGTTCAACGATGCTTTTTGGTCCCCGTCCAATCCGATGCGTTGTCAAGAGAACCGTCCCCTGTCTCCGTTTACGATCCCGGTATATCTTCCGGTAGAGAAACTACTATGTTGGAGATGTGGGCAACCCGGACAGGAATGTCGCCAGAAAAGATCTATACTATTCCGTTCCCGATGCGGGTTAGTAAGTGCCATGTCCCAGGATTGTTTCTGCCACAAAACCCGTCCTGAGACGAAGAAGACCAGGCTTTCCACCGTCAACCCTTCCTGCCCTGGATGTGGGTGTCTGCACCCCAAAAACCATGTTACCTGTCCCGATTGTAGATGTACCCGCCACGGCAGCCGCTGATTATATAATTTCAGTGATTTCATTTTAAGAATTTGTTTATAATGGGATTTCACTCAACCTTTCCTGCCCTGGATGTGGGTGTCTGCACCCCAAAAACCATGTTACCTGTCCCGACTGTGGATGTACCCGCCACGGCAGCCGCTGATTATTCAATTTCAATGATTTCATTTTTAGAATTTGTTTATAATGGGATTTCACTCAACCTTTCCTGCCCTGGATGTGGGTGTCTGCACCCCAAAAACCATGTTACCTGTCCCGACTGTGGATGTACCCGCCACGGCAGCCGCTGATTATTCAATTTCAATGATTTCATTTTTAGAATTCGTTTATAATGGGATTTCACTTAACCTTACTCTTTTAGTTTTGTTTATTGTAACAGGTGTACCTAATCAAGGTTTCTACCAGGGAAGGAGGCTGGCGCCTGGAGTTAGTGTTCAGTTGAGTTTGAAAAAGAAGCATATTCAAAAAAATTTTTTTTTCCCCGAAGTGGGAAGGAATGTGACGAAGTCACTGATAATTATATGATTCCAGTTTGATATTGTTATATTTCGCAATGTCACCTACTTAAAATTAGCGCGCACGGCACTGGCAATAAACCGTAATCTCCAACAACAAGTATACGCGAATATTAATAAGTAGCTGATAGTGACGCTAGAGGGAACTATTTACGCCTACATATCGTATCCGAAGTGGAGGCCTACGAAAGCTGAAAAATGAAATATTTCGGCAATTCAAGCCTGCCAGCAGTCACGGTCAAGATGTGGCAGTGCAAGCGACTTGAATTGGATTCCAGCCTTCCAGCCGACATCCTGCCCTAGCAGAGCGAGCCAGTCAGCGTCCGTCCTAGAAAGTGCCGTTCAGGGAACCGTGTGTAAGGGTAAAACAGGTGGTAATAAATTATAAATGGTAGATTTTCAACCAAGTGTTTTATTTATAATTTAGTAACCTTGTTTCTTCGTTTCGATTGCCGTCCGAATTAATAATTCGATATTTTCAAAAGTTCGTTTTGGGGGTTTTCTGGTTTTCAGTGCTCAGTGGTGTTACACCCAGGTGCTGGAAACGAGATTTACCGAGGAACACTTTCCACATTCGGTGGTGTAAACTTAGATGCTGGGAAGTTTGTACTCGACTTGCATTTTTTATTTATAATCCGAAGTCGTTCTTTGAGAAATCGTCCGAACAAGCTGTAAATGAATACTCTTGTTGAACTTTGTCGGGTTGTCTGGTTTTCAGTGCTCAGTGGTGTAACACCCAGGTGCTGGAAGCGAGATACCCAGAGGAACGCTTTTCACATTCAGAGGTGTAAACTTAGGTGTTGAAAAGCTTGTACTCAAGGTAACTTCATTAGTTGCATTTACCGCCCCCTTGTTCGAGCTCTGTCACGTACTCTGGTTTTCAGTAAACAGTGGTGTTACACCCAGGTGCTGGAGGTGAGATACCCCAAGGAACGCTTTTCACATTCGGTGGTGTAAACTTAGGTGTTGAAAAGCTTGCACTCAAGGGAAATAGTTGAATATATACATATATATATATATATATATATATATATATATATATATATATATATATATATATATATATATATATATATATATATATATATAAATATATATATCAAATCAAATTTCTTCAGGACGCCCACTACAACATTAATAATATCACCCTCTTTTGAGTCTTAATTTTGAAAATTGTTTGTCTTAATCAATTGTGAATGAGAGTCATAATATGTGAGTTGAAATGAATTATTCAAATGTGTATATTTTATTAATCATCTATGGATGTTTATTTATTTCATTTTATTTATACCTTTATATGTATGAGTTCTTACATCTCATCTTATACTTACATACAACTTTATTTATACCAATAAAGAATATTGTTAGTTCGTCAAAACAAACCTAGTCGGGTCCGTACTTCCCACTGCTACGACCCAGTGGGCGGACGCGCTAGTTTAATTAACCAATGACCACTTCCCACACCACGGGGTAAGTGGTCACTGGCTCCAAGAATCATTAGTCCTGAGCAGACGCAACAAACCGAGAATAACGGCCTTCTGCATGCTGAAGATTATTATTATTATTATTTTTTGTTCGTCAAAACAAATCTAGTTGGGTCCTTACTTCCCACTGCTCCGACCCAGTGGGCGGACGCGCTAGTATAATTAACCAATGACCACTCCCCACACCGCGGAGTAGGTGATCACTGGCTCCGAGAATCATGAGTCCTGAGCAGACGCAACGAACCGAGAATAACGGCCTTTTGCATGCGGCCGGCCAAGATATCTGCCGCATTACGGCATGCCGGTATGATCTTGAGCTCCGAGAGTAGCATTGGTCTTGAACCACCGAGAACACTTATGATCAGAACCACTAACTTAACAGAATAGTCCAGGTGGAGCCTGCGGAGTTCGTAAAGTGAATCCTGGTACTTTGTCCGTTTTTCCTCCTCTTTTTGGACGACATTCGATTCGGCAGGGGCCGAAAACTCAATAACGAATATCGTCTTACTTCGGTGGTCGAAGAGAACTATATGAGGCTTATTGGCTTGAATATGCCTGAGGGTGGGGAATGAAAAGTTCCAAAAAATTCGACACCTTTCATTCCCCACAACGGACTCGATATCCCCTGGAGCATAAGGCAGTACCGGCGTCCTGTCTATTTCATACGAGTGCTGAAGAAAATACTACAGCACTCGTAAGGCCGCGTTATGGCGATGGATATAGGCCGAGACCGCAAAAACTGCACAAGATGACAGCAAATGCATCAAAGTCTCGGGCGCCTGTCGGCAGGCATCTAGTATTAGGGGACCTCTATACTCATCACACGGCTCCGATAGACAAGGGTATTGAAGACACCGTCTTGGCACGCCATGATGAACCCTTCAGTCTCCGACTTCAGCTCACCTGACTTGAGAAAGGCAAATGTCAGCTCAGCAGACAAGCCATGGTCCTCGATGTTCTTAAAGAAGACTCCATGCATGGGCTTGTCCGTATGCAGCTGCAGCATTCAAGCATTCTCTGCAGCCTTGATGTGAGCTCTGAGGACCAGATCTGCCGTAGTTTCTGCATATACTTGCCACGGAGAGCATTTTTCACCGAGTCTACCTCTTGGGTGTGGCGTTGTCCACACCCAAATAGGTGTATGCCTCTCCGGCATTCAAATGATGTAGAATGCTTCCGTCTACGAGTTGGGCATCCTCTGCGAAATCCTCGCATCGTCCTCTTTTGAGATGAACCAGTGCACATTTGTCAATCCCGAATTCCATACCGACAGCATGCGTGAACTCCTGCATCACCCTGAGGGATTGCTGTAGGTCCCTTTCTCCAGAGGCATAGAGCTTGTGGTCATCCATATAAAAAAGATGGGTGACCTTATGCCTCCGGTTTCCAGGGGTGCCGTAGTTATATCCCCGGGTTTTCCTTCTCATGATGACCGGCTCTGTTTGTATCCTGCTTTCACCTGATGTTATGGTGAAGCGGGTCCTCCAGAGCGGCATCAGTTGTTCGATGCATCTCACTATTCGATCGGGTACCGCAAGGCACTCGAGTAAGTACAACAACAACTCATGTGATGTATCGAATGCCTTGCGATAGTCGATCCAGGCCATAGCAAGATTCCGCTTATACTGCATGGAGTCCTGCGTGATACATCTATCGATCAGCAGGTTCTCCTTACAGCCCGCGGAACCCCTCTTCGGCCCTTTTTGCTCATATATCCGTTCGAACACTGGGTCAACTGCTTGGAGAGTACGCATATACAAGATGCGTGTAAACATCTTGTAACACGTATTCAAGCATGCTATCGGTCTGTAATTCTTAGGATCCGACAAATCTCCGTTCTTCGGGATTAGCACGGTCGAAAAATCGCCAACCTTGGGAATGTGTGAGCATGGATCTCGTGGGTCCGTTACCCCGGTCCTCTCGTAGAAACAATTTCCTGGTAGTATTCCAGGACAGATTCACGAAGTGGGTGGAATGCCGTCCGATTATGAAAGCCACCGCGAAAGCTGTTACACAGGCGCTATACGAGGAAATCATCGTCCGTTTTGGCTGTCCGACAACTGTTGTCAGAGATAACGGTTCTCAGTTCACCGGACACCTCTTCGAGGCATTACTCCAAGATTTGGGGATCCAGAACCGACGTAACCCTCCGTACACCCCGCAGGCCAATCCGATGGAACGCACAAACGAGACCCTGAAAACTATGATAGCACAATTCTGTGATCAGGACCACAGAAAATGGGACGTACATCTTCCGGATCTAGTGTTCGCTATCAACACCGCCCGTCACAGTGCTACCGGATACTCTCTTGCATTTTTGAATCATGGAAGAGAATTAGAGATCCCAAAAGCCGTATACCGAAAAGTGGTGCTGATTACCGAAGAGACAAGGGATCCAGTAAATTCGGAGGAAGGTCTTACGGAATATACGGACCGGATGAAGAGACTGCAAGAATCTCGCCCGAGCTTTCGCAACCCAGAGTCGACATTACAACCTACGACACCGAGAATGGAGATGTCATGTTGGATATCTAGTTATGGAAAACGAACATGCCCTCTCATCCGCCAAGAAAAACTTCGCCGCCAAATTAGCCCCAAAATACTCCGGGCCATATACCGTGACTGAAGTTATTTCTCCGGTCGTGTATAATCTCAAAAACGAAACCGGCAAACAGCTACTGCGGATTCACGTTAAAGATCTACGCCCTGCCTATATCGAGGAGGACCATTTTCGATTAACTCTTTTATTTCATACCATGCCAAAACGTCTACCAGGGGAACCTCCAATAGGGCCAACCCCCGATAAGAATCAATCAATCAATCAAAATATGCTTTATTGTCAGAAGATTTACATTTCATTGACAAAGTCTCAGAAAAATTTATTCATTACAAAAACATATAACTTACTCAGTGGAAGATATACAATGAAGTATAATGAAATAATAAAATAATAATAGAATTTTTAAGTCAGAAGGACAACAAAGATAAAAACGGGTAATAAGTTTCATTTAGTTAAAGCTTTTATTGAAGTATTCATCGATTTCATAGAATACCTCTTCTAAGAGAATCATCTTAACAGTTCTCCTAAACACTATTGACTCAATGATTTTGACTCGTTCTGGAAGATGGTTGAATATTTTAGCTGCATTGTAAATGATCGAGTTCTTTGGTAGATTTGAAAAAGGAATGGATAGTTGTGTGGCGTGCTCCTTAGAAAAGACCTAGGGCAGTGAGTTCTACTGATTATACTGAATTGGTGCGTGAAATACTGCATTAAAATTTTCAAGTTATATCTATAGTGAAATATAAGTCATCATCTAATATGTTATAAAGAAACCAACAAGATTCGAAACTAGAAACTATTTTCTGAGACAAAAATCATTAAAGACAACAATAAATGAAACCATCAGATAGATTCTTATCTCAGATCGCCTGATAAAGAGCTCGTAAATATCGCTCGAACTAAAGGCAACCACATACGTTATTATCGGATCGAGGAATAATAGAATGGCAAATGAATAGAAAAAAGAAATCAAAACATTGAAGGAAGAAATTTTGAAAAACAGAAAAGAAATTAAGTCTGCTATCGAAGCATCTGAAGGGAAACTTTTATTAAAAATAGAAAAACTCAATCATCGAGTAAATTATCTTGAAACAGAAAATACAATACTCCATAATAAAATTGAAGCTCTGGAAATAAGCACCAAAAAAAATAATATTGTCATATTTGGCATAGGAGAATCACAAAAAATATCTGCTCCTGCCATCTGCAGTGAACTCATAAAATTATTGGAGGTTGAAGTCAAGGAATCTGACCTGAATAACTTGTATAGACTGAGAAACCGGGGAAAAACCCCTGTTAAAGTAGAATTCGTGTTATATTTTAAAAAACTTGAGATCATGAGACAATGTAAAAAATTGAAAGGCACTAACATAGGAATTTCAAGCGATCTGACATACAAGCAGAGGTGTGGGAACAAAACCTTGAGACACTACTTGAACAAAGCTAGACAAAATCACGAAGATAACTCCTATAGAGAAAACAAGCTGTTCATAAACAACCGAGCTTATAGTATAGAAGATCTTGAGAGAAACGAGAACAGCGAACATACAGAAAGAATAATAAACAGTGCCCCGTCGACTCCAAATCCCCAAAACTCATATAGTGTGGAACATACGGAACAAGGTAATATTCCAGTAGAAAAAGAATTTAAGATCTGGTTCAACAAGTAAGCGCTCTTAATATAAACAAGAACAGAACACAGCAGTTGAAGATAGACAATACCGAATCGTGAACTCCATAAAGAAGAACAACAATACGCGAAATTGATAACAGTATATCACTATTCCATTCATCACACTTACATACATGAACATTTAATTGAAGATGAATCAATATCTGAGAGATATCAACCATAAACTAATAAATACAAAAGAGATATATTCATGCGAATTAAACTCTATTGGTACACCAGAAACGTAATATTTCAATATGATTCACATGAATATCATAAGCATAGCAAAAAATTTTGATGAGTTCAAACTTTCACTCGTTCAATTCAAAACAAAATTTGACTGTATCATACTATCGGAAACGTGGCACATTGAAAACATTTCTTCATTTAATCTGGATGGTTACGATACATTCTATAATGAAGATATAATAAATCAAAATGATGGATTGGTAGTTTATATAAAAAACTGTATCAATCATGAGTTCAAAATTGCTTACATAGAAGAATGCAGAATAATTCAAACTGAAATATGCCTGAATAAAAAATCATTTTCAATAACAGCTACATATAGGCCACCTTCCACTCCTGAGATAGAATTCTAAAATGGTTTGAGGAATACACCAGTATGGAACTAATCACTACGACTACAATTTATTTGTTGGCGATATCAATATTAATACGAAACTAGACAACGATGTTACCAATGGATATCTTGATCTTATGAGTGAGTACAATTTCATATCCACGATAAATTCATACACGAGAATATGTAACAACTCGAAATCATGCATTGATCACATATTCCTAAAAAACCAACAAAATAATAACGAAGAATGTCTTCCCATAGTTCTCAACACATGCATTACGGATCTTTTTTTCCGTAATTTAAGAAAAACCATCGAAAAAAACTACCCCAGAAATAGATAATTCTTTTGATATATATAAAAAATACACAGACGGTGGAAAACTAAAGGAAAAATAATGAATGTAGACTGGGCACCAATACATCAGGCGCAAAATGTTAATATAGGGACGGAACTATTTATAAACCAACTAAGTAATATAATAGGAACATGTACTGTAACAAAAAAAAAATAAGACACAGAGAAAAAAAAAGACAATTATGGATGTCTAATGGACTACTGAGGAGTATACAAGAAAGAGAAAGACTATACAAACTATCACACAAAAATCCAGGAAATGAAACTCTGGAAACTAGATTCATACATTACAGAAACAAACTGAGAATTCTTATCAGAGCAACTAAAAGAAATACTTTAGCGACAAAATTATTCATTGTGATGGTGACTCGAAACAGCTTTGGAATATTATAAATGAAATTACTGATAATGAAGAAAAAACAAACAATAATTGATGAAATGAAAGTAGATGATAATAGCATAGTAACAGATCCTATCATTGTGTGTAACGAGTTCAACAAATATTATAGAAACGTAGGAAAGAATCTTGCCAGCAAAATCACCAAACCATCAACACGTCCACCGAGACATATTGAAGGAAATACCATATTCATGGCACCAACGAACAAAGAAGAAGTTGAAAAAATAATAAAAACTTTAAAAAACATCAAATCTCCGGGAATCGACGAATTGAGGGCGGAAAACTTGAAAGATATAGCTTGTTATATATCCGAACCCCTATCTCAACTCATCAATCAGAGCATATCGACGGGAGAATGGCCTTCAATACTGAAAAATGCAATAATTAACCCCCTTTTCAAACGAGGAGACAAAACGCAAATGGTGAATTACAGGCCGGTTTCAGTTATTTCGAATGTTGCAAAGATATTCGAAAAAATAATCAAACTGAAAATAGATAAATATTTAACTGAGAAAAAAATCATTTCGTGTAGGCAATATGGATTTCAACCGAATGAAAGTACTGGAGATGCAATTTCGTATCTAGTTTCTAATATTTATGAAGCTTCAGAAAAGAATAAACCAACAATGTGCGTTTTCTTAGATTTAGCGAAAGCCTTCGATACGGTAAGCCATACGCAGTTATTGGAAGCCTTAGAAGATATCGGTCTAAGAGGAAATGTACCAGATCTAATGAGAAGCTACTCAACTAATAGACAACAATTCGTCAAAATCAAGAATTGTCTGAGTGATAAAGTGAAGGTAAAGTTTGAAGTACCTCAAGGGACCGTACTGGGACCTGTGTTGTTCACCATTTATATGAATAGCTTATTCAAAATAAATAGTTCTGGCAAGATAATGAGTTTTGCTGATGATACAGCTATTCTGTATCAAGCTAATAGTTGGGAAGAACTCAAATATTTAGCGAAAAGTGACCTGAAAATTAAAAAAATTGGATGGACAATCATTTGCTAACAATAAACTTCGAAAAAACTTAATTCATTACATTTACATGCATGATTAGGAACTTGCCGGATTACGACACTTTGGAAATTATTGAACATCACAAAATTGAAATAACAGATAAAATAAAATATTTGGGCATAAATATAGACAAACATTTGAGATGGGACAAATATATAGAACATATTGGCAGAAATCACAGATATTTAATATACAAATTCAAAATTTCAAGAGAAATTTTAGATAAAGATAATCTCAAAATGGTATACCATGAACTAGTTGGTTCTCGTCTGAACTAAGACATCATAGGGTGGGGTGGAGCAATGAATACACATCTACGAAAAATCAATACGATTCAAAAAAAAATTCGAAAATCATAATGCCGAAACCACATACTTATCCATTTGATGATCTTCACATGGAAGCACAGGTTTTCGACATAAAACAATTATTTTACCGCTCCATCGTGATATATCAGTTCAAAAATAAATCAGAACTAAAAACAATCACACACATATATAACACGAGGAAACAAAATACACGCTACCAAACTCCATTTTCATCGAAAACAATTGGTCAACGCAGCTTTAAATATCTTGCACCTAGAATGTATCAGGTACTGCCGGAATATCTAACAGACACGCATAATCTTCATCAATTCAAAAACAGATTAAACGAATTCATTGTCGAATATCAAAGAAATGAACTCATCAAAATGATAGATATGCAATCATAAATAATATAAACAAGTGAACTGTGTATATCCTACAGACCTGTTTCATTTTCTCCACTCATGAAAATATTATATGTTTCCATGTTGTATTAACTACATTTAAATTTGTAATCATCCATAATTCCAATTATACCTTCGATGTAACTTGATAGATATCGAGTATACAAATCTTTCTGAATTTTAACTGAATTTCAGACTATTTCATCTTTTGTATCTATATTTCGATTTTTAACACATTTTATCCAGAATTATAATATAATAATAATATGCAAAATCAGACCGGCAGCTGATGCGCATCCGGGAGGGAAATGCTTTTTCTCTCTGGTGCCGGCCGTGGGCCTGCTGGGCTAACCACCTTGCAGGCCCTCAACTCTGGTTCCTGTCACTAGAAGACAGAGCCCCCACAACCGACCCCATTCGGATAGGGGTCAAGGGCAAGGTGGAGGGGCCCAAACCGATGGACAGCCCAATGACGACTCTGGCAATGGATACGGACAACGTTTTGAGTGGACCGACGAACTGAGAGACGACCTGATGCGGTGCTACGAGAGTAGTGAGCCCGCCCGAAGGATATGCATGGCGAGAATGCATGCGCTGTGGTGCGTGGCACACCCGGAGCATGCCGCCTTTTCCGCCCAAAATCTAAGGGATTATGTATCCCATCTTCGTGGCCGTGGCTATGTACGTGCCCCACCAAGGCCGGTTGAGCAGGCGGTAGAAATACCGCCAGTGCGATTGGTGGAGGAGAGGGTGCGACAGGAAGCACCGAGAACACAGAACATCGGTACCCGGAGGATGCTTCACAAAGTGAAGCCCCTCAGGCCAGAACAACTGGCCCGAGTGGATGCAGAGGTTCGTAGTGCCCTTACAGAAGGAGCCGACATCTGGCAGATCAACTGTGCCGTGTATGACTCTGTTCAGGCTTTTTCTGGGGGAAAAGGGAGTGACAGACCCTTCGACCCCTCCAGGAAGCATGAACAGCGCATACACAAGATGGAGGCTAAGATCAAGTCGGCGAGACAACACGCGTATTGTATCCAATGTGTGATGGACTACTTAGCGGCTCAAAGACCATTTACGCCCGCAGTGCGGCAAATCGCTGCAAAACTGCGGAGATCCCATCACACATTGAATCGAGGGGTGCTGCTCACCATCAAGCAGCATTGCCTCGAGAGGATACGAATGCTGGTGACTGCAAAAAAGTCACTGGTGAGGCGGGCGAGGGCTTTCTCAGAGAACAAACAGTTCCGCGAGAAACCCTCTCGCCTATTCCAATCGCCTCCGCGTGTTGTGGATAATCCGCCGGCCGCTGATCGGGTGGAATCCTTCTGGAAAGGTATCTACGAGCATCCGCAGCCACTCAACCGAGACACTCCAGCCCTGACGCAGTTTGAAGCTTTCTGTAGAAGGCTTCAACAGCCTGAGCCCGAAATACTGCGTCAACCGATAACCACGGATGAAGTTTGGAAAGCTCTTGAGGGTTCGAAGAACTTTGCTGCTCCAGGCCCTGATGGCCTCAATAACTATTGGTGGAAAAAGTTATCGAGCACCTACCACCATTTGGCCAGAATATTCAGTTCTTGGCTAAATGGAGAGCAGCTGATTCCGGAATGGATTGTCGAGGGGCGAACCGTGCTAATCCTGAAGAACGGAGATTTGTCGGATCCTAAGAATTACAGACCGATAGCATGCTTGAATACGTGTTACAAGATGTTTACACGCATCTTGTATATGCGTACTCTCCAAGCAGTTGACCCGGTGTTCGAACGGATATATGAGAAAAAAAGGTCGAAAAGGGGTTCCGCGGGCTGTAAGGAGAACCTGCTGATCGATAGATGTATCACGCAGGACTCCGTGCAGTATAAGCGGAATCTTTCTATGGCCTGGATCGACTATCGCAAGGCGTTCGATACAACATCACATGAGTTGTTGTTGTACTTACTCGAATGCCTTGCGGTACCCGATCAAATAGTGAGATGCATCGAACAACTGATGCCGCTCTGGAGGACCCGCTTCACCATAACATCAGGTGAAAGCAGGGTCCAAACAGAGCCGGTCATCATAAGAAGAGGTGTTTTTCAGGGAGATTCCCTCAGCCCTCTTCCCTTCTGCCATTATCCGTTGCGCTCAGGAAAACCCGGGGATATGACTGCGGCACCCCTGGAAACCGGAGGCATAAGGTCACCCATCTTTTCCATATGGATGACCTTAAGCTCTATGCTGCTGGAGAAAAGGGCCTACAGCAGTCCCTCAGGGTGGTGCAGGAGTTCACGCATGCTGTCGGTATGGAATTCGGGATTGACAAATGTGCACTGGTTCATCTCAAGAGAGGACGATGCGAGGATTTCGCTGAGGATGCCCAACTCGTAGACGGAAGCATTCTACATCATTTGAATGCCGGAGAGACATACACCTATTTGGGTGTGGAACAACGCCACACCCAAGAGGTAGACTCGGTGAAAAATGCTCTCCGTGGCAAGTATAGGCAGAAACTACGGCAGATCTGGTCCTCAGAGCTGTCGGGCTTGCCATTCCGATTCTACTCCTTCGGAGTAGTCAAGTGGACTCAGGAAGAGTTGCGGCAACTTGACGTGAAGACTCGCAAAACGATGCATATGCACAGAAGCATGCATCCCAAATCGTCCGTTCCACGGTTATATCTCCTTCGACAACAAGGGGGCCGCGGACTTTTGAGTTTGGAGTGTCTTCACAACAGAATGGTACTGGATGGAGCCTGTAGAGTCATCAGGAGTTCGGATCCCCTACACTGCATGGTTCGAGATCATGAAAATGCAGGAATCGGAGCCTTTTTATTCAAGGCAGCAAGGCGCGCTGCTGATGAACTTGGTATAGTCTTCGACACCGAGCGGGTAAACCAACTCTCTGTCACCGAGTTGGAGCCCGCTCGGAGAAAAGCTCACATCGAGGCTGCAGAGAATGCTAAAATGCTGCAGCTGCATACGGACAAGCCCATGCATGGAGTCTTCTTCAAGAACATCGAGGACCATGGCTTGTCTGTTAAGCTGACATTTGCCTTCCTCAGGTCCGGTGAGCTGGAGTCGGAGACTGAAGGGTTTATCATGGCGTGCCAAGACGGTGTCTTCAACACACTAGTCTACCGGAGCCGCGTGATGGGTATAGAGGTCCCTGATACTAGATGCAGGGCCTGCCGACAGGCGCCCGAGACTTTGATGCATTTGCTGTCATCTTGTGCAGTTCATGCGGTCTCGGCCTATATCCATCGCCATAACGCGGCCTTACGAGTGCTGTACTATTTTCTTCGGCACTCGTATCAAATAGACAGGACACCGGTACTGCCTTATGCTCCAGGGGATATCGAGTCCGTTGTGGAGAATGAAAGGTGTCGAATTTTTTGGAACTTTTCATTCCCCACCCTCAGGCAAATACAAGCCAATAAGCCTAATATAGTACTCTTCGACCACCGAAGTAAGACGATATTCGTTATTGAGTTTTCGGCCCCTGCCGAAACGAATATCGTCCGAAAAGAGGAAGAAAAACGGACAAAGTACCAGGATTTACTTCACGAACTCCGCAGGCTCCACCCAGACTATTCTGTCAAATTATTGGTTCTGATTATAGGTGTTCTCGGTGGTTCCAGGCCAACGCTACTCTCGGAGCTCAAGATCATACCGGCATGCCGTAATGCGGCAGAGATCTTGGCCGGCCGCATGCAGAAGGCCGTTATTCTCGGTTCGTTGCGTCTGCTCAGGACTCACGATTCTCGGAGCCAGTGACCACTTACTCCGCGGTGTGGGGAGTGGTCATTGGTTAATTATACTAGCGCGTCCGCCCACTGGGTCGGAGCAGTGGGGAGTACGGACCCGACTAGGCTTGTTTAGACGACAAATAATAATAATATTTATTAACCACTTTTGATACACTTGGTATATGTGGTAAGTCAAGGTAAATGTACTATAAACTATAAACAAAAGAGGACAATAAGTCAGCATAACATTCAGAGAACATAGTCACACAGAGAACATGGTCAACAAACAAGAGAAAAAGCTGAATATACGGTTAATACTCACAACACTTCAAAAGAGTTTAAAAATTGATAAAACATGAATATGTAAACATATTGTATAGTCTAAACTCACTTATCATTCACAACCCTAAAAAAAAGAGTTCAAACACATCGATAAAAACACGAGTATATAGCATATATAGTTTAAAATTCCTTATCATTCCTCATCATAACAGAACACAAAAAAGAATGAACAAGTAGATGTGTGATTTGAATCAATTGTTGTTGAAAATGACAAAAAAGATATCAAGTTGAGTTTCAGTTGATCGAGAGATCGTCACTTAGGAAGTCCTGGTAACTATAATAGCACTTTTCTAATAGAAGGTTTTTGTCATCTTTGTGGAATCTCAAGTCATTTGAGACCCTTTTAAATTCATCCGGTAATTTGTTGTAGCACAATATAGCGTTGTACTCTGGAGATTTCTCAAAAAGTGTCATGCGATGTTGAGGAATTCTCAATAACTCTCCATTCCTGGTATTATAATTATGTACAGTGGCATTTTCCGTGAAGAGATTCAAATTTTGCCTAGCAAACGTTATACATTTCAAAATATATATGGAAGGTGCTGTTAAGATTTTTTTCTTTACAAAGATATGACGGCAACTGTCCCTGTAATTCATATTGAATATGAGCCTCACTATTCTTTTCTGGGCAATAAAAACTCTCGTGAACTCCTTCGCCCTACCCCAAGTCATAATATTAAAATTGATATGAGTATATACCATCGCATAATAAATGCTGAGTAATGCTGATTCATTCAATGTTGATTTCAGCTTCTTCATGGCATAGTATGCTAGATTGATCTTTGAGCATGTATGATCTACTTGTTCATCCCAGTTCAGATCAGCATCCAAGTAGGTACCCAGAAATTTCACTTCCATAAAATTCTCAATCTCATTGATAACAGGATCATATGGAGTATTTTTCCTAAAGTGGAATCTCATCGTAACTGACTTGGACGTATTCAAAATAAGTTTGTTCCTTTGACACCATGCACTAAACTGGTAGACAATACTCTCTGATTTGCAGATAAGCTGCTCAATATTTTGTCCCGATAGTGTTATAGTGGTGTCATCAGCAAACATAGTAATATGCCCGTCTACTATATATTGCGTTAAGTCATTCACATATAGGAGGAAGAGTAGAGGGCCTAGGACCGAGCCTTGAGGCACACCGAGTTAAATATTTTTAGACGGTGACTGTGACCCATTACAAGGTACCGTCATGTTTCTTTCACTCATATATGATAGTAACCAGTTTATTATATTTTTCGGGAAACCCAAGCTAGATAATTTGGGAATCAAGAACTCCGAGCACACAGTATCGAAAGCCTTCGATAAGTCAAAAAATAGAGAAAGGACATATTTTTTATTATCAATCTCTCGATATATAAAGCTCATCAGATGGTAAGAAGCTGTTTCGACAGATTTTTTTTTTTCTAAAGCCATGCTGAGATTTGCATAAAACATTATTATTTTCCAAATGGTCCATAATTCTTACCGAAACTACTTTTTCAAAGAGTTTTGATAAGGAGCAGAGTAAGGATATTTGCCTATAATTGTCAATTTCCGTCACACTTCCTTTTTTTTAATTTTTTTTTAATGCTCTTTTTAGAACAGTGGGAAAGATCCCTTGTATTAGAGACTGATTCATAGTGAGTGGTTCAATAATTGCAGGAATGATTTTCTTCAAAGTAATTATAGACAGTTCATCATAGCCAGCAGATTTTTTATTTTTCATTTCGGAAAGAGTACTGAATACCTCATATTCCGTTAGAGGATTGGATGGAGATGGCAGAAATAAGCCTACAGTCTCAATGACGGTACGGGGAAGCGACAAGTTTTGTCCAAAGTGGTTATATGCAGCATCTTCGGCTGCATTTGAGAAATGTTCAGCAAATAATTCAGCTGTCGCCTCAGAATCCGTTACTTGACCGTCATCTTGTTGGAGAGAAATACTATCTTTCAACCCAATTTCATTCCTTTCAAGTTAATTGTTGATAATGTTCCATGTTTCTTTCGTTTTATTTTCAGACACGCCTATTTTATTACTGAAAAACTTTTTTTTGACATTTTTATTTTCTGTTTATGCTCTTTTAGTTTTGCTTTGTAACCTTCGAGAAAGTTAGGTTCAACTTCACGACAGTTAGACAGGAGCCAAAATGAATCCCTCAAGTTCCTCCCATCCTCAATAATTTCTTGAGACGTTTGCTTGAAAGTGGTTGACAATGTTCCTTGCTGAATGGTAATGGTTCGGACTTCCATTGTCTATATTTTTTCAACTCTATTGAAACCTATTGAACGTTTCGATTGCTGGTATCCGCAATCGTCTTCGGGTGATGACACCAATCGAAACGTTCAACAGGTTTCAATAGAGTTAAAAAATATAGACAATGGAAGTCCGAACCATTACCATTCAATTTCTTGAGATATCCAACGTTTAGGGTTTTTATTGACAACTACTTCCTTTTTTGGGCATGATACATCAAAATACCATAGAACAGTATCGAGAAAATAATTAAAAGCATCTTTTGACGTCATGAGATAGATAACAGTCCAGTCTTCGTTCAGAAGTCTAGATTGAAATACGGCAATATTTTCAAGGCGAAACTGACGCCTCGTAACGGAAGAGATATTATTACTTCTCTGAGGGATAATCTCAGGTTGATATACCAATATGTGGGCTAGATGATCAGTATTATATTATATTTGTACATTGATTTTAATATTCAATTTATGGACGAAATACTATATACTTAATTACTTGTTGTAGAACTCAGCATTTACTGTAAAAAGCATATTTCACACATGATTTTATCTGTATATAACTACCTTTTTACTAGAACTAATTGCCTCTGTGAGACCATCGGTTTATTGAATGTACGGATTTATATGTACCGTTTTATGATTTTGATTTCTACTCAATAAACTAAATATTATTATTATTATTATTATAGTCTTATGTTGTTGTTTTGGCGGGTGGATCCCAGATTGATATTATATATATGTAGGTTCCTATGAACTAAACATGCCGTTTCCAGTATAAAAAGGGAAGAAAGGGTAAGGAGTTTCTGTTCTCTGAAAAGTTCCCTACAAGAGACCCTAGGCCCCACCTTAAAGGCTTGGTTCCGCTTGTGCAGTGGACGCATGCAGCCACTGCTTGCAGCCGCTGCTGCGTTTGGCTGCTTAGTAGGAAGTGGTTCACCTTGTGCAGTGGAAACGAAAGACGCAAGCGTTTTTAAAAACTCGGGCGGACTCGGGCTAGTCTAGTCAGTTCATTTTGAGCTTTCATGATGAAATGATTAATCGTGGTGCATTATTAGCAGGGTGGGTCAAAATCTGATTTTTATTAAAAAATCAAAAATCATTGTTTTTTTTAATCACGATTTATTTGATTTTCTTGATTTTTTAAATTTGAATATAAAATTTGAACATTTTGGTTCATTGAAATTATTGTTGATTTTAATGTATAAGTCTAAAAATGTTAATACAATTTGCAGCTCAAAAACTTGTGACAATGAATTTGTCGCGCTTCTTGCAAGAAAATTCTTATCGCGATTTGTTTTCCTTCTGTCCTATACACTCGCTATACAGTGCCGAGTGAGGCACGAACACGAACGCGTTTTTGTGCCTTTTGCAAGAATATTCCTGTCGAGGTTTGTTTTCCTTCTCAACCTATAAATTAACGTTGCCCAACAATTTCATGCATTTCGCTAGTTGTATACTCGGATATTAGAAACGGATCAGGCATAGAAAAATGAGGAAAACTCGTGTGTTTGTTTAAATTGTATAACGCAAATGGATAGACTGAAAATATACCGTAATAAAATTTAGTTGTTACGTTTAGTTTGAGAATTTGGAATTTTGTACTTCTTTTTTGTTGTTTTTGCTAAAAGCAAATAATTCTTTTGATCTTCGAGAAAACTTTTATATTATGTTGTTATCTAGTTCTGAATAAAAAAACCAAAATTGATTTAAATCATGATTTAAATCATTATTTTAATCGAGATTTTAATCAATTGATTTTTATCAGCCCAACCCTGATTATTAGCCCTTTATTTGTTTGACGAAGAAGAAGACGATGCTATTGTCATACAAACATTTGTGAAATGACACCAATTCGATCAGTGCAATTTCTTTATCGCGGGAGAAGTGTTTATCACCAATCATCTTTTTTTTAATGCAAAATATGAGAATTAAACAATAAAATACTCAAAACCACGTGTTCGGGTACAACGACTGCTCGACCGCTGCATCCAGACTGGTCCCCCTAGCAGTCGATGCAGCTGTCGCATGCGATGCGATGCGACCGACGCGCTTGTAGAACCAATGCCATAAGGACGCACGGATATCAGTCCCTGCGACCGTTGCAGCAGCGGCTGCAAGCAGTGGCTGCATGCGTCCGCTGCACAAGCGGAACCAAGCCTTTACAGATATAGCGAACAGCACGCTTTTGTAGGGTGAAAATCATGCTGGAGCACTGCTTGTTGCAGGTTACCCAGAAGGGGATGCCATATCTTATATTTACTCACATGCCCTCCCAAGACGCGGCGAGGAAAAAAATGAAAGTCGGGAAGCAAATGCAGGCCTGCAAAATCCTGGCTCGGGAACTAGCCTCCCGCCGACCGAAGCCAAAACAGGTCACAAGCCCACCGGCCCGAACTCCGACCCGACCAACTCCTATGGAGGTACAGTCACGCCGCCCTCCAGCTCCGCCTCCACCAGAACCGGTAGTCATCGATGTAAGGGATATTTCGTTGCCACCAGAACCAGCAATTACTTCCCCGTGCTCCCCATCTGCACCCCGTCCGCGCGAGGAGGAACAAGGACGAATATGAAGTGCTGAGGCGTTATACGACGCGGTAACGTCCTGTTCCTCCAGGGCTCAATGGAGTCCCGAACTGACGGAGGCACTTCGGGCTCTCAGTCCACCGGGTCCTTCGACATCCCGGTACCACTTCCGACTATTCAATAAGGAGGGAAAAAGCGTTAGGGTGTGGCTGCCGCGTTGACATGATCATTTGTGATTGTTATTAATTTTTTTGTTGTTGTTGCAATGTCGATGTTTCATTTTTATTTTTTGGAATAAAAATTCTTCCGTTGGCACATTGTTTTCACTTTCTGAAGTGATATGTAATTATGTATATTAGGTAAAGAAGAGGAATGGATCCTACGATGGACATCCTGGAGTTGGACTTAGAACCCGAACAAACCCCCCACCCGATTAGTGAATTAGTGATATTGTAAACGGATTGCTGGAAGCAATGCAAGACTCCGATGAGTCGTTCGAGATGGTGTCAATTAGTGACCAGTTATTGGGGGCCGAAACCTCCGAATCCATCTCACTAGAAACGGCTTCTCCAGCTCCGATCGAGGATTCCGACAACACGACCCCGAAACAAGAGCCACCGACTCCGCCTGAAGTTAACGTTGATATACGTTCCTCTGTGGCCGGGTGCGACAGCCCAACTCATCCATATTTTTTGGAACATCCAGAAGGGGATCCGTTCAACGATGCTTTTTGGTCCCCGTCCAATCCGATGCGTTGTCATGAGAACTGTCCCCTGTCTCCGTTTACGATCCCGGTATATCTTCCGGTAGAGAAACTACTATGTTGGAGATGTGTGCAACCCGGACATTCCCGACAGGAATGTCGCCAGAAAAGATCTATACTATTCCGTTCCCGATGCGGGTTAGTAGGTGCCATGTCCCAGGATTGTTTCTGCCACAAAACCCGTCCTGAGACGAAGAAGACCAGGCTTTCCACCGTCAACCCTTCCTGCCCTGGATGTGGGTGTCTGCACCCCAAAAACCATGTTACCTGTCCCAACTGTGGATGTACCCGCCACGGCAGCCGCTGATTGATTAGTTTCAATGATTTCATTTTTAGAATTTGTTTATAATGGGATTTCACTCAACCTTACTCTTTCAGTTTTGTTTATGGTAACAGGTGTACCAGTACCTCCTAATAAAGGTTTCTACCAGGAAAGGAGGCTGGCGCCTGAAGTTAGTTTTCATTTGAGTTTGAAAAAGAAGCATATTCGAAAAAATTCTTTTTTGTCCGAAGTGGGAAGGGAGTGTGACGAAGTCACTAATAATTTTATGATTCCAGTTTGATATTGTTATATTTCGCAAAGTCACCCACTTAAAATTAGCGCTCACGGCACTGGCAATGAACCGTAATCTCCAACAACAAGTATACGCGAATGTTAATAAGTAGCTGATAGTGACGCTAGAGGGAACTATCTACGCCTACATATCGTATCCGAAGTGGAGGCCTACGAAAGCTGAAAAATTAAATATTTTGGCAATTCAAGCCAGCCAGCAGTCACGGTCAAGAAGTGACAGTGTAAGCGACTTGAATTGGAATCCAGCCGTCCAGCCGACATCCTGCCCTAGCAGAGCCAGCCAGCGTCCGTCCGTTCAGGGAACCGTGTGTAAGGGTGAAACAGGTGGTAATAAGTTTGGTAGATTTTCAACCAAGTGTTTTATTCATAATTTAGTAACCTTGTTTCTTAGTTTCAATTGCCGTCCGAATTAATATTTCGATATTTTCAAAAGTTCGTTCTGGGGTTTTTCTGGTTTTCAGTGCTCAGTGGTGTTACACCCAGGTGCTGGAAACGAGATATACCGAGAAACACTTTCCACATTCGGTGGTGTAAACTTAGATGCTGGGAAGTTTGTACTCGACTTGCATTTTTAATTTATAATCCGAAGTCGTTCTTTAAGAAATCGTCCAAACAAGCTGTAAATAAATACTCTTGTTGAACTTTGTCGGGTTGTCTGGTTTTCAGTGCTCAGTGGTGTTAAACCCGGGTGCTGGAAGCGAGATACCCAGAGGAACGCTTTTCATTTTCAGTGGTATAAACTCAGGGGATGAAAAGCTTGTACTCAAGGTAACTTCATTAGTTGCATTTACCACCCCTTGTTTGAGCTCTGTCAGGTACTCTGGTTTTCAGTACACAGTGGTGTTACACCCAGTTGCTGGAAGTGAGATACCCCAAGGAACGCTTTTCACATTCGGTGGTGTAAACTTAGGTGTTGAAAAGCTTGTACTCAAGGGCAATAGTTGAATATACCGCCCCCCTTCAATTTTTATTGAGCTCTGTCAGGTACTCTAGTTTTCATGCACAGTGGGGTTACACCCGGGTACTGGAAGCAGAATACCTAGAGGAACGCTTTTTCCCACTCGGTGGTGTTAAACTTAGAGGTAGGAAAGCTTGTACTCCGTAGCCGTCTATAATCAATTAGCATTCACGTCACCGTTGAGAAATTCGAAACTAAGTTCAACAGGGGAGTCGTGAAGTTATCAGTCCATTTGGTTGAGGGTCGTACCACCGGAGATAAAGCTTTGACCGACACCGTAGAGCTTGCTGGTTCCCTGCTTAACCATTTATCAATTTGCTTGATTACTCACTGCTTTGCCCGCTTTGTTCGTACGCTTAACTTTCCTTCTAATTGCCGAATTGTCTGCGGTTTGAGTTTATAATAAAATTTTGCATCTTTCCGTATTTTGAATGAATTATTAATAACCTAGCAGCTATTTACCAGGACGTAAACTTCATACCTATATTAGCAACATCTTTTGACCCCTGGAATTATCTTCCTCCACTGAAGCTGCTCGGAGCAGTGTCCTTCCCACTCTAAACAGAAGGTGGCGCCCGAGAAGAACCTGGACCAGGGCGCCAAAGTGACAGGAGCGTAGAAAGAGCGTCACAGTGTCTATTCCTTACAGAAATCACAATGGGTCGAACTACCAATACTTCAGAATTCTTCAGTTCGAGTATAAGTATAATTTGATAAGTTTCAGATTCACTGACAAGAGGTAAGGTCCCTGCTTGGCATCTACTCATTTTGAGATCGAACAGATTTGATATTTGAGTTATTGAAAATAAATGTTCTCCCCAATGATTCAATGTGTGAATGTGAAGAAATATGTATATACCTCTCCCACCTGTTTATTACAACTTCAACAGAACCCTAGATATACTCCTCTTCCACAGAGAAAACTACTCTATTGAGAACTACTCAATTGAAGAGTACTTCTGATCAGACATTTCACAAAATCACTTTACATGTTTTTCTATACAATATCCTCTTCAGGCTTGCTGTGGGAGTGTACGGGTAGTACCATAACACGCTTGGAGAAAATTTTGTACATTGTTGCACCTTTAGTGATTTGGTGAACTGTCTAGTGAGAAACACGAAGGGTCAGAGAATTAAACTCATTAGAAATTGGGCATCCGAGTGTTAGCGGCCTTTGTATTTGTGAGACTTGATCGATACACGAACTTTTCGAAGCTGCTAATCTGCTACCTGTATATAGTTCCGTGTATAGCTGATTATATCATGGTTTTGAACGTACTAAATCGGCAACTTGGAATTACACATTGAAACATTTTCATAGCTCAGAAAACTCATACCGATAAAGCAGAACTCCAATTGAATTATATCCAAAAATAAAAAAAAAATACACTTTCGTCTCTCGAGATTCACAGTTCTAGGCCTGAGTGGAGGAACGAAGGAAATCAATCTATCATAATATCGAAGTTCATCGGCTCCATCAAGTATGTATTAGCAACATATCCGAGGAATTGCAGGTGATGGATTCCACAAATTGGACAGGAAATGTTTCAATGTTTCACACTGTGGTGATAGACACATATTTATCTTTCTGCGGGGTGAGGCTGATGAAAGAATAATAAGGTTATGAATCGGTCGAAAATGAGATCTGAAATGGAAAAACGATCTCATGTAGATACCAAGAAAAAATAAGTGTTAATGCGATCCAGACTATGCGAAAAATAAAAGACTGTGGACTGTATATGAGACCCACCTTTTTTCGGCCAATAGCAAACTGAAGAACTCCTCATTGGATCTCCTCGTCTTGGAAAAGGTGAGGTTTTCAGATAGGAAAGAAACAGGAGACTTGCTCGAACAATATTTCGTAATTTTGCCGACCGAAAATAGATTGAATTCGATGCGGTGGAATCGAATGTTCCTCAACACCATATATATATATATATATATATATATATATATATATATATATATATATATATATATATATATATATAAAAGGAGGAATAGTCGCTGACTAGTTAAGAGTATAACTATATAGTAGGGTCTGCAGCGTTGTAAAAGAAGACTCTTTAAAGTTTTTCCAAGCTTTCGGAATGTTATTTATTCCATCATCAGGGACTACAATATAAAATGTTATATAAAATGTAAAATTCAGAAATATAAGTACTTACATCTTTGTTGAGGATGTTTACATCGAAAAAACAGATTGAAATTAGAAAATTTTCTAATTTGTTAATCAAAATTCACTTTTTTTATTGAAAAGAGACATTATTTCTTTGACAAATGAAGTAATTTTTCAAAATTTCTATAGCAAACAAATTATTCAGTACAATAGAATATTTCATAAAGTGAAAACCAACCATATTAAGAAACTAAATGAATTAAAAGAAATTGATAATGGAATAAAATTAAAAACAGATTCAAATTGGATAAGAAATATTTCTAACACAACTATTCCCAAAGAAATTTTACAATTTTTATCATTAGGTCCAAAATTTAGTCTTGATCCAATAATAAAAAAAGACATTCCTATAAAAAACTTTCTAGCAGATGTAGATTATATTACTTCATTTATCACTGATACAAACAAAAGAAACATCACCATAGCTAAAGCTACCAATATCATTACAAATCATATACTTAATTCTAATAACAAAAAACATGATATTTTTCGAAATCTTCATAACAAATCAAAACAATTTTTGAATGATAATCAAAATTTGGTTCTCATTCAATCTGACAAAGGTAATGTCACTGTCATCATGGAAAAACAGCAATACTTAGATTTATCCAATGATATTATTAATAACAGTACTTCATATGTTCAACTGAATAATGATCCAACTTTTTAATTACAAAGAAAATGCAATAATTTGATCAAATCTCTCAATGAAACTCACCAAATTGATGACAATGTTAAGAAAGAACTCACTGTTTATAATGGCATTTCTCCAAAATTTTACTCCTTACCAAAAATTCATGAACCTAATTTATCGATGAGGCCAATTATAGCTTGCATTGGTTCTCCAACAGAAAAAATAGCTTCTTTTTTAACAAAAATTTTGTCTGATGCTTGTGATTCAGATAACATATATTCAATCAAAGATTCCTTTAAATTTTCAGAAAAATTTAACAAAATTAAATTACCAGATAATTATGTCCTGGCTAGTTTGGATGTTGTCTCACTTTTTAGTAACGTCCATCTAGATATTTGCCTAAGAGCAATTGATAAAAATTGGTATCGTATCAGCAATCACTGCACTATCAAAAAAGATCATTTTATGAATCTAATAAGATTCCTCTTCGATAATAATTATTTTTCTTTTGAAAAAAAAATTTTACAAACAAACTTTTGGAACTCCAATGGGAACTTCCATTTCACCTATTTTAGCAACTTGTGTTATGGATGAATTACTAGACACAATTATTCCTGTTCTTTCTTTTAACATATTTTTCATAAAAAAATATGTAGATGATATTATATTATCTTTACCTGAATATGGTATAACTGAAATTTTGGATACTTTTAACAGTTACGACCCATTCATACAATTCACCATTGAAGTAGAAGATAGAGATTTTTCAGTACCTTTCCTTGATACAAAACTTATAAGAACAATCGTAAACACAGTATTGATTGATTGATATAGAAAACCATGTAGTTCAGGTAGGTATTTGAATTTTTTCTCCTATCACAAATTTTCAATGAAAGTGAATTTATTGAAACAAATGAAAGACAGAGTACTCAAAATTTCAGACATATCTTTCCACAACAAAAATTTAAAAATTTTACAGAACCTTTTTATAAAAAATTCCTTTTCACCAACATTAGTAAAGAAAATTTTGTTTAGTACTACATCTCTAACTGAAATTGATAACAATAGAATACAAAATGATATCACTAATAGTAATAAGATTGCTGTTATAAATCAAATTCCAAATTTCTATGCATCATTACCATATATTAAAGAGATAACACCTAAACTCACCAGAATTTTTCAATCTATAGACAACATTAAAATTGCTAATAAAACAGTGAATCCAATGAAACGTATCTATTCAAAAGTAAAAGACAAAATTCCTATTTCCTTACTTTCTAATGTGGTTTATAGTATCCCTTGTCAAGATTGCAATAAGAAATATATTGGGCAAACAAAAAGATTGATGAAAGATATAATTATTTCTCATAAAAGTGATAGTAGACTACATCCTGAAAGATGTGCTTTAGCTCATCATGTTAATAATCTGGATCATCGAATGGACTATCATTCAACAAAAATAATGGCAATAGAACCACATCTTTCAAAAAGAAATTTCTTAGAAATGTCTTTCATATCACAAGAAACTGATTCCATAAATAAAAAACAGATATTAACCATTTGAGCGAAATATATTCCTTTTTGCTTTCACTTGACATAAAATCAAATATACAGAATAACCAAACACAGTTATCAAACTAACCAAAGTTCTTTCACGTTTCGGGTGGGACTTTTGGGTCGGGGCATCTTATTCCTTGAGAATCTCAAGGAATGGATGAGACCGACTCAACGGTTTCCGTTCGATTCATTGATTAGAACTTTACCACATAATAATAATGTCAAACGTCATATGAATAGTGTCTTTCTGAACATCAAAATTGTCAAATTGAAATTTCAAATTTTGAAATTAAAAAAAAAATGAATTATGTTTCCATGAATCTATGTACACAATCTGTTTTTTCGATCAGTTGTGGTTCTTGAAATTAAAATTGTCTTCCTGTTGTATTCAAAACGATAATAAGAAATTTATTTTGCAAACATTACATATATGTAAACATCCTCAACAAAGATGTAAGTACTTATATTTCTGAATTTTACATTTCATATAACATTTTATATTGTAGTCCCTGATGATGGAATAAATAACATTCCGAAAGCTTGGAAAAACTTTAAAGAGTCTTCTTTTACAACGCTGCAGACCCTACTATATAGTTATACTACTACTATATATATATATATATATATATATATATATATATATATATATATATATATATAAAGTTAAACGTTTTTTAATATGGAAATCGAAATCACACATGACAGTATTCGTAATTTGGAAAGAATGCTGATTGATACGAAATCCGCCATTAATAACCTTATTCCGTACGACATTGCCATTGACTTTCACAAACAACAGTCGATTTCGTACAATAGACATTTTTATCAGATTAGGAAGAAGAACATTCGAAAGTTTACTAATCTTACACAATTTTACAATTATTGTAAGGTGAAAACCCCAACTACTTGGGTGAAGAATTCAACTGACACAGATATCCCTTCTGAAATCTCTGATTTTCTAGCGCTGAGGACTAAAAGCCAGCTTGCAATTGATACAGATTTTGTGAGTCGGATAGTTGAACAATCCATATTGAGGAAAATCTCCTCAACCCTGCCTGAGGTTGTTTATATATGAGATTTCCTCAAATTAGTAGATATTTTTATGAATAACTTTATTGACAATTCTCTTATTTTATAATTGACAATGTCAGAATATCTTTTATTTCAACAACTATATACAAGGTGCTATGTATCTAAACATCTCTCCCTTCAGGAGATACCAAAACATGTTACAACATCTTTCCCTTCAGGAGAAATAAGAAATTGGTTTGAAACATTTTCCGGATCTAGTTTTACTTAAATTTTCATTCATATGATTTCTTAGTGGAGCTGCATCCGAACCATTGGGTAAATTGAAGTTATCATTGCGATGATTCATTGAATAACCCCCATAATTTTTTTTATATACACCGAATTTCGTCTTAGTATCTTTTTGTTTTTATCTTCAACTAAGTAAGATCTTGGGGTCGATAATTTTTTAATTATCACTGCTGGCTCCCATAATTTAGTATAAATGTTTTGTAATAAAACTTTTTCATTATTTTTGAATTCACATTCAAGTTTACATTTTCTATCATAATATTCTTTTTGAGAATTTTTGTTCTGAAGCATCAGTTGATACTGGTTTTCCGGTACCAGTTGAGGCTTCAGACTACTATAAGTTAGTGGCAACTTAGATCTGAGCACTCTGCTTTGTAATAATTGAGCTGGAGAGTAATTGAGACCAGCTACGGGAGAATTTCTGTAATTTAACAAAAAGAGACTGAAATCTTGCCCTGAGTCATGAGATTTTTTCAACATCACTTTCACAATTCCAACCGCTTTCTCTGCTAGTCCATTCGATTGATGATGATGCTGGTCTGAATCATGAAATTCCATTCTTTAGAAAAACATTTCATTTCAAAACTACCGAATGGAACATTATCAGCTATTACTTCACGTGGAATTCCTAGTCTACTGAAAACTTCCTTGAACTTGGAAATTATAGCTGCAGTCGTTTTATTCTGTAATTTGAATACTTCAATCCATCTTGAATAATAGTCGATTATAACTAAATAACTATCACCAGCCCACTCTGCTATATCAGCAGCAATTTTATAAAATGGAATATTTGGAATTTCATGACTCTTCAGCTCCTCTCGTGTATTAGACTTTCCATATTTAGCACAAATCATGCAAGAAGATATCATATTTTGAACATCAGATACTATTCCTGGATAATAGAAGAAATTTTTGACTATACCTCTGATTTTACTTGAACCCAAATGTGTTTCATGTAACAAATCGAGTATAAACTTTCGCATCGATTTAGGTATAATCAATCTTTTCTCATAAAAAAGCAAATTTTGGTCTATTTCAATATCATTTCTGATTTTAAAAAAGTGTTTCAATTCCCCATCTGCGTTAATATTTTTTGGCCACCCTCCTTTACAAAAATCTAATACTACCTTCAGAATTTGATCATTCAAAGTTGCTTGAACAAATGCATCCAATTTATCTGCAGAGAATTTCAACTCTGCGTTTCCAATACAATGAATCACATCTTTCATAGAGTCATCTAAAGGCTCTTTGGTTCTGATACCGCAACATGACAAGAAGTCAGCAATATACATCTTACTACCAGGTAAATATTTGAGAGTGAACTGATATATCAGGAGTTTCATTAGAAGTCGTCGAATTCTATTGTTTTGTATTTAATGTAAAGGCTTTCTTACAATGGAAGTAAGAGGCATGTGATCTGAGTAAATAGTGAGCATACTCAGTTTCTGCACTATTCATGGACCTGGAAGCAAAGTAAACAGGTCTTTTATTCTGAAGAAGGCAACAACCTATAGCGTCTTTAGATGCATCACATTGTATTTCTATGGGCTTACTAGGATCAAATGGGGACAGCACCTCATTGCTACTTATAATTTTCCTAATTTATTTCAAAACTTTTGTGTGGTACTCATTCCAGTGCCACATTACATCTTCTCTCAAAAGATCTCTAAGCGGAGAAATTAACTGAGATAAATTCGGTATAAAATCTCTCAAATAATTGATCATACCAAGAAGTTTTTGCAATTCATTTTTACTTTTAGGATCTTCAAACTCATTAATGCTTTTGATCTTTTCAGGATCTGGACTCATTCCATTCTCGTTGAATATCATACCCAAATAATTGACTTGTTCAAGACAGTACTGAAATTTCTCAAAATTGAACTTAATATTTAACTTTTTGGCCCGTTCCAAAACTGTTTTTATTATAATATAATTTTCTTCTTTTGTTTCACTCGCTATACATAAATCATCAAAATATACTGTTACACCTGGTATATCACCAAAGTATTCATAAACGAGTTTATGAAATAATTCTGGTAGATTAGCTAATCCAAATGGAGATCTGAGAAAACGGTAGGTACCAAAAACAGTGCTAAATGAACATAACTTACTTGACTCTTCGTCGAGTTTTATATGATAAAAACCATCCTTTATATCTAATACACTGAAAAATTTTTTATGAGAGAATTTTGGTACTAGTTCTCCAACAGTTGGAATTGTATATCTTTCTCGGATAATATATTTATTAAGGTGAGTTGGATCAATACAAATACGTAGAGATCCATTAGGTTTTTCAACAGCTACTACATTAGAAACCCATTCAACTGGTTCATTCACAACAGCAATAATATTTTTATCCAATAATGAATCTAACGTCTCTTTAAATTTTTCTTTAATTTTCATTGGTATTCTTCTTGCACTACTAGCATAAGGAACAGCATCAGCAGTTAATTTAATTTTACACTCATCAGGAAAACAACCTATTCCTTCAAACGAACTTTTGAAATCATTTGAAAATTTATGTCTTTCATCCGATTTTTGTTGCATTTGCTGTAGTGAGTCTATTCTTTTGATTAAATTCAATTTTATACAAGTTTCCAAACCTAATATTGGTATTGAATCATATTTTACCACAACAAAATTCACTACATCAAACATTGTTGGTGTTTCTACTTCAACACTTACCGTTCCCATAGGTTCGATTGCAAATCCACCATAAGCTTCTAATTTCAGACGACATTTTTTTATTTTATCCTGCAAACCTAAAATTTTCAAAAATTTGTAAGGTAAAATATCTATTTCACTCCCTGAATCTAGTTTGAATTCGATACATTCACCCTGTACTTTAATAATTTTATACCAAACTGTTTTTTCTTCCAGTGAGTTAATAAGATGCATCGTATTTATAGAAAATTCTAGGTCATTATATTCTTCACGGTCATCACTTCTATCAATTTGATGACAATTTCGGTTATCTCTTCGAATATTTCTACAAACAGATGCAAAATGATTGGGTTTCTGACATCGCTTGCACGTTTTTCCAACAGCGGGGCAAAATTCCTTGTAACCATGACTCCTCCCACATCTATAACAGGTCCAGATTTTTGACTGTTTGTATCCGCCTTCATTATTTCTTCGCTCCTCGTTTCTAGATATACTCTTCAATTGATCAGCCCTGGCTACATTTGAAGATGATTGTGACTCAGCCAAAATTATTTTCATATTGGCATCAGCTAATTCAACAGATTTGCAAAAATCTATCAATTTACTTAATGTTGTATCATCTCGAAGTAAACGTTCTTGAACAGGTTTGGAATGAATACCAAGTGCAATTTGTGCTTTCATTAATTTATCTTCTTGTGAATCAAAATTACATTGTTTAATCAAGCATCTCAGATCTGCCAAAAACTTATCGAAAGGTTCATCCATTTGCTGTTTCCGAGTGAAGAATTTGAAAACATTCATTATTTCATTCTTTTTGGGTAAACAATAATTTTCCTACTCTTCCAAAATTGATGGAAACGTTTTGTTTTGTTCGGGTGTTTTAGTTATTGATTTATATAACTTGAGAGCATTTGACCCGAGTAGGTTCTTCAGTCTGGCCACTTGGACTTCTCTCGGTTTCTTACTGGTTTCTGTTGCAGTAATATATATATTCACTTCTTCTTTGAAAACTCGGAAATTTTCTGCAATATTTTCGTGAACATCAAGTTCTTTGGGTTTATTGAATTCCATATTCATTCAACTTCTCTTGAATCAATAACTTCAGTGCAATTCAGACTGCGCCATGTTTATATATGAGATTTCCTCAAATTAGTAGATATTTTTATGAATAACTTTATTTTATAATTGACAATGTCAGAATATCTTTTATTTCAACAACTATATACAAGGTGCTATGTATCTAAACAGAGGTGGTCAAATTTATATTAAAAAAATTGGAAAGTCGGTTCAAATATGAAGGGGACGAAAAGTCAGCTTGAAATTGATACAGATTATGTCTGTCGGGTAGTTGAACAATCCATATTGAGGAAAATCTGTTCAACCCCGTCTAAGTGGTCAAATTTATATTTAAGAAAATGAAAAGTCGATTCAAATATTAAGGAGACGAGAAGCCAGTTCCAAATTGGTACAGATAGTTTCAGTCGGATAGTTAAACAAAAACCTCTTCGTCCCCGGCTAAGAGGATCAAAATTATGATTGAAAAATTAAGACTCGATTTTTATCAGATTAGAAAGAAAAACATTCGAAAGTTTCATAATCTTAAACAATTTTACAATTGTAAGGTGAAAACCCCAACTACATGGGTGGAGAATTCAACTGACACAGATATCCCTTCTGAAATCTCTGATTTTCTAGCGCTGAGGACTAAAAGCCAGCTTGCAATTGATACAGATTTTGTAAGTCGGATAGTTGAACAATCCATATTAAGGAAAATCTCCTCAACCCTGTCTGGGGTGGTCAAATTTATATTTAAAAAATTGAAAAGTCGGTTCAAGTATGAAGGGGACGAAAACCCAGCTTGAAATTGACACAGATTTTGTGAGTCGGATAGTTGAACAATCCATATTGAGGAAAATCTTTTCAACCCCTTCTAAGGTGATCGAATTTATATTTGAAAAAGTGAAAAGTTGGCTCAAATATGAAGGGGACGAAAAGTCAGCTTGAAATTGATACAGATTATGTGTGTCGGATAGTTGAACAATCCATATTGAGGAAAATCTTTTCAAACCCGTCTAAAGTGGTCAAATTTATATTTGAAAAAATGAAAAGTTGATTCGAATATGAAGGAGACGAAAAGCCAGTTCCAAATTGGTACAGATAGTTTCAGTCGGATAGTTAAACAAAAACCTCTTCGTCCCCGTCTAAGAAATTATGATTGAAAAATTGAGAATCGATTTGAATATGGAGGAAACGAGAAGCCAGCTTGAAATTGATACAGATTATGTGAGTCGGATATTTGAACAATCCATATTGAAAAAAATATTTTCAACCCCGTCAGAGGTGATCAAATTTATATTTGAAAAAGTGAAAAGTCGGTTCGAATATGGAGGGGACGAAAAGCCAGCTTGAAATTGATACAGATTATGTTAGTCGAATAGTTGAACAATCCATATTGAGGAACAACCCCGTCTAAGGTGGTCGAATTTATGTTTAAAAAATCGAAAAGTCGGTTTAGATATGAAGGAGACTGAAAGTGAGCGTGGAATTGATACAGATTTCGTGAGTTGGATAGTTGAACAATCCATATTGAGGAAAATCTTTTCAACCCCGTCTGAGGTGGTCGAGGATGTAAATACTGCAGTCTGGTGTGTGGATTCGACAGTATTAACTGATATTTCAATGAATAACTTGAACTTTCTTGTATTTGAAAAAGTATATTATGACAAGTAAGTTTTTTCTGACAATAAACAAATCCTTTTTTTTTCCATACCAAGTGATATAGATCAATAAAATTAACAACATAAACGTTTAATTAAGAAACGATAAATGTGACGATTCTATTTCCAACATCCTTCCCCCGTCGCAATTCGAAACAATGTGGAGCTGAAAGAATTGTAACTAATTCTCAGAACTGAAGACGTTGCGGTTTTTTCACTCGACGGCCAGGTCTGGTGACGATCATACTACCACCAGTTCTATAACCATTTTCTTTCTTCTCTTTTGTCGTCTCCACTGCAGCATCATTTTCTTTTTTCTCTTCTGTCATCTCTACTGAAGCATCATTATCTTCCCTCATTTCTTGATCCCTTCTGTACTTCTCTGAAACGGACGGATTATAGGGCCAGTCTTTATTTTGACTAAAGCCACTCTGGGTTTCCCATCTTTCCCAGAATATATCTCCAAAATTTTCCCCAGTGGCCAATATATGCGTTTCACGTTATCATTTCCAACGTACACTATATCCCCCACTCTCAAACCATCTTCCCCTACGACCAGTGGAAGCAAGTTCTGATAGATACTCTTTTCTGAACCGAAACCTGAAATTATCCCGTAGCTTCTGCATATATTTAAGTCGTCTGACCAAACTCGTTCTGTCCATGTCATCAAATTCTGGAATTTCGTTAGTATGAATATCAGTTATGAACATTGATGGTGTCAGTGGCATTAAGATGTCGTCTTCAGAGTCAGTGGTCGAGCATTCATAATGGCTTCACAGTCACATAATACAGTATTCAGTTCTTCATAATTCAGAGAATTCCTTCCGAGATTTCTTCGTACAAATTCGTTAACAATCCTAACCATTCCCTCCCACCATCCTCCCCACCAAGAAGCAGTGGGTGGATTGAAATTCCACTTGATTTTCTTGACTGAAGAATACTCAAGAATTTTGTCCCAGTCAATCTTTGTCATGAGACTATTTGCCCCCACAAAATTGGTCCCGTTGTCAGAGTAAATCCCAGATAATCTTTCTCTTCTAGCAACAAATCTTCTCGAATACAAAATGAATGTTTCTGAGGAAAGTGATTGTGCTAGCTCCAAATGAACTGCCCTATATACAGCGCATGTGAACAATACTTTTCAACATTTTGTGCCATTTTTGAGATATAACGCCAAGTCTACTTCTACCACTTCGAATGCTGCTCCAAGATGTATTCTTTCTTTTGGTAAAGAAGTAAAAGGTGTATCAACAAATTCACTATTGAACCTCTTACAAATGATACATTTGGACAGATTTTATCTTGGCAGATTCGTCGAATGCTGGACGTATTCTTGTCGTTGCGCTGGATTCCTTGATGACTGCATGATGAGGTAGATAATGGACTCCTTCCTCTGTGTTCCCGTCATCTTTAACCTCTTCGATGTTTCCCAATTCCTGCCATTTGGTCAATACTGCCTGATAGGTATCAAACATTCCTTTATCCAATAATTTATTTGTATTTGAATTCGATCTTCTCTTTGCTAAATTTAAATTAGTAAGAAGAATAGGATGTCCCTCCGCCCAAAGCAAATCAACTTCATATCTTCCATCCCTGTAAGAAATTGTAATTTTTTCAAAATAATTTTTTCAAAATAATTCCTTCCAGAGCTTCTTCCCTTTTGACTTCAGGTGGATCTATTATTCCCAGCGTGTCTAGATTCCACAAATCAGTATTAGAGTAGTTCTCAGAGATTCCGGAAAAAACACGCACGTTACGTTGAGAATAATATCTGCCCTTTGAGGTCCATCCCAATTTTGTTTGTATTGCTATAAGTCCATCAGTGGTATTCTCAATGTTACCTGTCAATAAACTACCAAATATATCTGCGCCCAATAATAATTCTATATCGATTGGTAGATTTTCGGATTCGTTGTCATGAATTATGATATTTTTTTCCTTCAAATAATTGACATGTGTGATATCAACAAGTCTTGGAATGTAATTACATATTTTGTTCTGCTCCAAGGCATACAGTTTGCATTCGAACGAGTTATCAAGCCTGAGAAGCTTTATATTGTACAGGCTACGGACTTGAGGGTATGACAAGTAACCACCGAAAATACCCTGTATAATTTTTTTCTGACCAGGTGCTTTTAAAGACATTTGTTTGACAAGGTGGGACGAAACATATGAGCGCTGCGATCCCGAATCTAAGAGTGATCTGACCAACTTTTTCTCACCATCATTTACAACTTTCACAATGACTGTCCGAAGTAAAATTGAAGGGGAAATATCGCTTGTAAGAGTGGTATCCGTTTTATTTTCGAGTTCAATGTTTTCAATACTCAAATAACTATCAATCTGGTTTTCTTTTTGCATGCAGGCTTTACGCTACTCAGTTATACTTTTTTTTCTCATCAAATGCAAGTGTCTGAGCCTTTATACAGTCCTGACTTGAATGTGATTTGTCACAGAAAAAACAATTTGGAATTTTCTTACCCTTTCCTTAATCTTTTGTATTTCCAGAGTATAGGGCTGATGCTATGTATGGTTTACTACTCTCACCTTGTTTCTGATACTTTGGGATGTCTTCTCCAAATCCTTTCTGTGTCAGGTTTATTCTCTCTTCGGATTCTACTTCACACTTGAAAAAATCCAATAACATAGATAAATGACTGGAATACGTATTTTTTCATTCCATTCATTCCAAACAGAGGAAAACCTCTTCGGCCCCGTCTAAGGCGGTCAAATTGATAATTGAAAAAGTGACAAATCGATTAAAATATGAAGCAAACGGAAAGCCAGCTTGAAATTGATTCAGATTAAATGAGTCGGGTAGTTGAACAATCCATATCGAGGAAATTCTCTTCGGTTCGATTTAAATATGAAGAAGACGAAAAGCCAGTTCGAAATTGGTACTGATAGTTTCTGTCGGATAGTTAAACGAAAACCTTTTCGTCCCGGTTTGAGAGGGTCAAAATTATGATTGAGAAATTAAAAATCGATTCAAATATGAAGGAAACGAGAAGCCAGCTTGAAATTGATACAGATTTTGTGGGTCGGATAGTTGAACAATCCATGTTGAGGAGAATTTTTTCAACCCTGTCTAAGGTGGTCAAATTTATATTTGAAAAAGTGAAAAGACGTTTCAAATATGAAGGGGATGAGAAGCCAGCTCGAAATTGATACAGATTATGTGAGTCGATAAGTTGAACAATCTATATTGAGGAAAATCTTTTCAGTCCCGTCTGAGGTGGTCAAATTTATATTTAAAACAGTGAAAAGTCGTTTCCAATATGAAGGGGACGAAAAGCTAGCTTGGAATTGATACAGATTTTGTGAGTCGGATGGTTGAACAATCTATATTGAGGAAAATCTTTTCAACCCCGTCTAAGGTGGTCAAATTAGTATTTGAAAAAGTGGAAAGTCGGTTCAAATATGAAGGCGACGAAAAGGCAGCTTGAAACTGATACAGATTATGTGAGTCGGATAGTTGAACAATCGATATTGAGAAAAATCTTTTCAACCCCTTCTACGGTGGTCAAATTTATATCAAAAAATGAAAAGTCGGTTCAAATATGAAGGGGACGAAAAGACAGCTTGAAATAGATACAGATTTGTGGGTCGAATAGTTGAACAATCCATATTGGGAAAATCTTTTCAACTCCGTCTCAGGTGGTCGAATTTATATTCGAAAAAGTAAAAAGTCGGTTAAAATATGAAGGGGACGGAAAGCCAGCTTGAAATTGGGACAGGTTTTGTGAGTTGGATAGTTGAACAATCCATATCGAGGAAAATCCCTTCGGCCCCGTCAAAGGCAGTCAAATTCATAATCAATAAACAAGAATCGATTTAAATATGAAGGAGAGGAAAAGCCAGTTCCGAATTTGGTACAGACAGTTTCAGTCGGATAGTTAAACAAAAACCTCTTCGTCCCCGTCTAAGAATATCAAAATTATGATTGAAAAATCAAGAATCGATTTGAATATGGAGGGAACGAGAAGCCAGCTTGAAATTGATACAGATTTTGTGAGTCGGAAAGTTGAATATTCCATATTGGGAAAAGTCTCTTCAACCCGGTCTAAGTTGATCAAATTTATATTCAAAGAGTGAAAAGTCGATTCAAATATGGAGGGGACGAAAAGCCACCTTGAAATTGATACAGATTATGTGAGTCGGATAGTTGAACAATCCATATTGGGGAAATTCTTTTCTACCTCTTCTATGGTGGTCAAATTTATATTAAAAAGTGAAAAGTCTGTTCAAATATGAAGGAAACGAAAAGCTAGCTTGAAATTGATTAAGATTAGTTGAGTCTGATAGTTGAACAATCCATATTGAAGACAATCTTTTCAACCTCGTGTAAGGTGGTCAAATTTATATTCGAAAAAATTAAAAGTCGGTTCAATTATGAACGGGACGAAAAGCCAGCTCGAAATCAATACAAATTATTCGAGTCGGATAATTGAACAATCCATATTGAGGAAAATCTTTTCAACCCCGTCTGAGGTGGTCGAATTTATATTCAAAGAAGTGGAGAGTCCTTTCAAATATGAAGGGGACGAAAAGCCAGCTTGGAATTAGGACAGGTTTTGTAAGTCAGATAGTTGAACAATTTCTTCGGCCCGGCAAAGGGAGTCAAATTCATAATCAATAAACGATAATCGATTTAAATATTAAGGAGACGAAAAGCCAGTTCCAAATTGGTACAGATACCTTTTCGTCCCCGTCTAAGAGGATCAAAATCATGATTGGAAAATTAAAAATCGATTTGAATATAAAGGAAACGAGAAGCCAGCTTGAAATTGATACAGATTTTGTGAGTCGGATAGTTGAACATTCCATATCGAGAAAAATCTTTTCAACCCCGTCTTAGTTGATCAAAATATATTTAAAAAGTGAAGAGTCGGTTCAAATATGGAGGGGACGAAAAGCCAGCTTGGAATTGATACAGATTATGTGAGTCGGATAGTTGAACAATACATATTGAGGAAAATCTTTTCAACCCCATTTGAGGTGGTCAAATCTATATTAAAAAATGGGCAATGTCGGTTCGAATATGAAGGGGACGAAAAGCCAGCTTGAAATTGAAACGTATTTTGTGAGTCGGATAGTTGAAAAATCCATATCGAGGAAAATCTGTTCAACCCCGTCTAAGGTGGTCAAATTTATATTTAAAAAAATGAAAAGTCGATTCTAATATGAAGGAGACGAAAAGCCAGTTCCAAATTGGTATAGATAGTTTCAGTCGGATAGTTAAACAAAAACCTCTTCGTCCCCGGCTAAGAGGATCAAAATTATGATTGTTTAATTGAAAATCGATTTGAATATGAAGGGGACGAGTTCAATTTCACAGCCAGTATTTGTGAACATTGTACAGAGTCTCAGAAAATATGAGAACTCATTTTTGCTGGAATTTCATCAATTTTATCACTTGATTTGGTTGCACAGCCGACCTTTTCTTATATTCTGCTTTTCTCAGGGCTGTGTGGCGCTCATCCACAACGTTTCTCTAACACCTTTGAATTTTTTGAATATTGAAGTATACTTTTTCAACCCTCAGTGCTTACCGACGAAGAGCTGCCGTACGCACTGTACCTATCTCACAAATATTTTTTGTTAATATCATTATTATTATCATTATATCTCAAATTAGTGAAACTCATGTCACATATTTGGCGCCCAACGTGGGGTCCGGAGATTCGTAACAAAATTTCAGTATTTGGTGCAAGGTTCTATCCAACGAAAGTCTTTTTCCATAATTCTCAAAGAAATTTTTCATATTTAAATTCAGAAATTTTTTATGGCTTGATTGAATGATGATAGAGGTGAAATTTTCAGTGTATATATATATTCTGATTCTAAAGTTTCCGTACCCGACTTGTTTTCATTCACGTGGACGAGCTGAATTTTTTTGGTTTGGTAAGTAGTTGCCGAAGTGCCGAAAACTTGAAGAATTAGCTCAAGCTCGACATATTTCAGAAAATGAATTGTATGAGTCAACTTCTGACCTTTTTGCAGAAAGAGCTGCATTTTGGCTTCGTCAAGTTAAACTCCTAGTTTCTGATTGGGAATCTTCAGTTGCGAGATTGGAAAGGGACTTTTTGGTTCCAGATTGCAACGACCAGATTTGGAACCAAATTGAGTCCAGAAAGCAAGGTAGAACTGAACCGGTTGTTATATTCATTGCTTGTACGGAGACTTCATTTTCGAGACTCAGCAGACCAGCAATGGAAGTTTCTAAAATAAAATACATGATATTAGGTTTAAAACCCGAGAATAGAAAACGTCTTGCGCTTAGTGATATCGACACTCTCAATTTCGAGTAACCTTTGTAAAAATTTAGGAGAGGCAGATATTTTGAGTTTGGCTTCATCTTCCCAGTCAGTTTCGAGCTCAGTTGATCACGAGTTGGCGCTTATTTCAGATAAAAACTCTGGTCGAGTTGATACTTACAATAAATTCAAGAAAAATAAACAGAAATTTCAACCTGAACAGAATGATTTAAAATTCATTATGGCTACTGGTGTTGAAATTAGAGCGACAAATATGGAGTGCGACACAATAACTTGCTGGCGTTGCGGTTTAGCAAATCATACCTTCAGATACCGTGAGTCAAATAGTAAAAATGAATTTTGTTTCAAATGTGGTAACGATGAAATAATGTACCAAATGCAATACAAAAAACTTGTGAAGAGGACTGGACGCTTTGGCTCAGCCAGACCTCTCAATAGGAATAATTGGGCCAAAAATAATTCGAAGCTTCCAAAAGTAACTTGTAACTTCTCTGAGAAAGATTGGAAAGATCGGAAATATTTTGTTAAAGAATTCTATAAAAATAATGTGCTTTCCCCTTCCACGAAAATTGAACCCGTTATTCTTCAAAAACCTCGAGACAATAGACCTTATATTTCTGTAGATATTTCGGGAAAACCAGCGATTGGTTTATTGGATAGTGGTGCTATTGAATTCATCGAATCTTTGAACCTTTCGATCTTACCTTTCAATCATAAATCTATTTCTACGGTGGATGAAACCGAATGTTTGATTGAAAGTATGGTAGATTTGCCAATACGTATCAACGAAACTGTTCAGATTGTTCTTACTTTGATCGTCAAAATATTAAAAGATGCAAACCTCACAGTGAATATAAAGAATGTGAATTTTTCAGGACTTTCCTCAAATATCTCGGTTATGTTGTAGATAGCCACGGACTCTAATAAGGTGACACTTATGGTGAACTATTCACGTCCAACAAATAGTACGGAAATCAAACGATTTATTGGTCTATGTTCTTGGTACCGCAGATTCATTGATGGTTTTTCTACTCTGATGGCACCAATGAACCGCTTGCTGAAGGGTAAAAAGAAACAGCTAATCCAGTGGACTCCCGAAGCTGAATCGGCATTTATAAACATAAAAAATGATAAGTTTTGGCTCCTTCTCGAAAACTTTCACTGTACAGTGCGATACCAGCGATGTAGGTGTTGGCGGAGTACTAGCCCAGGAAATAGATGGTCAAGATAGAGTCATTGCTTACGCTTCTCGGTCTTCGTCTTGGGCAGAACGCAACTATTCTGTGACCGAGTGTGAGTTGCTCAGTTTCTCATTGGAAAAGTTTTATCCTTATGTGGAGGAAACTGTATTCAGAGTTATAACTGACCACAGTAGCCTTTTATGGATTAATAGACTGAAAGATCAATGTGGTAGATTGGCGAGATGATCAGTCGAGCTGAGACAACATAATATTGAAATTATTCACAGCAAGGGTGCCTTGAATGTTGTCCAAGACTTCCTTTCTCGAATTCCTCACAAGAAAACTACTGATGATCATCCCGAAATATGTTTGATAGATGAATCCTACGCTCGCTAGAAAGCTTTATTCACAAGTACATTCCGTCCAGGCTACCAATCAATCGAATATGCGGGGATGGAAGCTGGTTATCCCAAAAATATTGGTTATGAAAGATTCACATGATTTTTCTATCAGCGGGCACTTTTAAAAAAAAAAAAAAAAAAAAAAAAAAAAAAAAAAAAAAAAAAAAAAAAAAAAAAAAAAAAAAAAACAAAAAAAGTTATTATAAAACCTCGAATAGAATACGACAAATTTACTTCTGGCCAAAAATGGGTCAGGACGTAATAAAATATGTTAGGTCTTGTGAGGTTTGCCAATCACAAAAATCAGCAAACACTCCTCAAATGGAACTAATGGGCTGTGAAAAAATAATAAAATTTCCATTTCAAGTTATTGCTGTCGATTTAATGGCACTTTTTCCACGGTTTTCCAAAGGTTTCACGTTTCTGCTAGTAGTGGACAGTTTCTTTTCAAAATATACATTGCTCTGTCCGTTGCGTAATGCGAAAGCTCCATATATTGTATTTCAAGGAACAAGTTTTTCTTGTGGATGGAGTTCCACAGGTCATTATCTGCTATAATGGAAGGCAATTTGCAGGCTGAAAAATTAGCAAATTCTTATGAAGTTCAAAAAATTTAGTTCACTCCACTCTATTGCCCGAAATGCAACTTTGTTGAGCAAAACAATAAGACCGTCGGACAAGTCATTCGTATTCACCTCAGATCATAAATTTTGGGATTCTGAACTGCCTTGAATTCAACATGATGTAGCGTTCGCTTTGCTGATGGTAATGTGAACCCTGCTTTTCATATTGTGAACCCCTATTTACGACAGTATCCTTTGTTATATTTGACGTCAATTTTTCTTATTGCTCTGTATAATAGATGGCGGCACTTGCCATTCTTTTCACTGAATATTTAATGGCTTATTTCAACTCTTGTGAATATTGGTAGAATTGAGATGATTTTCAAGGGCATCAGAATGTCTGATTAATCTGGGATTCAAGATGTTAGTATAGTATTTTTCACAGTAAATGGTATTGGCTTATTAACTGCAATAAACTACCTGATTTAATCCCATTGTGTAGAAAATCATCTGGTAAAAGATGCAAATGTGCTACAGGGTCGAACTTAAGAAATTTGAATTTTGCTTAATGTAGGAGATATACAAGTGATTTATTTAAATGTTACAATTCTATTCTATATTTAGTTCAGTGTCGCTATCGCTATCCCCATCTAAATTAATTATAATTGGCGCAATTGATTCTACAGAAAGGTACGAGTTTTCAACATTTATAACATGACTAACAGAACTTTTCCAACTCTCGGTAGGAATGTCATTTATACAGTTCCTAATTAATTCTTCCACACTACCACTTAATGTCGGAGAAGTATTTTTTCTGCGCACGCTCGATTTAAGTTGGTGCCACATAAGCTCTATGGGATTGAACACGCAGTAGTAGGGAGGTAGTCGTAACACTGTATGTCCCAATTCTTCTGCAATTGTATCACAAACATACGTTTTTTTTTCAAGAAAATGACTGCAGCACCTGTAAAATTTTTTTTTTTTGTATAATTTTTCTCAAAATATATGTCATTTGCAGCCATGAAGTTTTGAATCTCCAATTTCGTATTCTTTGAGCCAGGAATTTTTTGCAATTGTCGACTATGATAGCTTGCGTTGTCCATTACTATAACGCTGTTTGGCGGAATGTTGGGTAACAGACAATTTTCAAACCAATCTTCAAAAAGCTCTGCTGTCGTATCTTCGTGATAATCAACACAAGAGTCCTTAATATTTTTGGCAGAAAGCCACATAGCGTTTGGGATCCAACCATTTTCAGATCCTGCGTGTAATATTGTGATTCTCTTCCCTTTATTTGATGGTGCTTTTGTTTTACACTCATCAGAGGAATCAGACCATCCTTTGGAAGGGGTGTCATGCGTGTCAAACCACGTCTCGTCGAGGTAGAGTATTGGCCGATTTTCAGACCGGTATTTTCCTATTGACGTTATATATCCAGAACGCCAGTTTATTAAACGTGTGGATTCTATTATTACTTGTCTCTTGTCAATTTTGCGATATTTGAAGCCCATTGCAGACAGAGCTCGCCAAAGAGTAGTGAGGCCACAGTTGATGTGAGTTTCGTCATTGATGAGCCGCTGTTTCAGACTTCTGATTGTAGGGACACGCTGCTCATCGTACATAGTGTAGATTTTTCGCCTTATCAAATCTTTTTCCCAGTCGTCCAGACTTTTTCTGACACCGGAATCTTTACGCTTTTTTCTTGATTCCATGGAATTTTCAACAATTCGTCTAACTGAAGTAAAAGGCACCTTCGTCAAATTACTGGTGACTTTTGCTGCAGCACCCGCGTTATATCCTTGCTGAAGTGAGGAACTATACACATTTTTTATAATGATTTTCGCGTCACAAGATAAGTGATTCTTCTTTAACGAACCACTGGAAGAAGCACTATTACTTTTTATCCACAGACGACACATACTGCCGATTCTGTACATTGGGGTATAAAATCTTTGCTATTAATGTCTGTAATAACAAATAAATGTTATAAAATTATTGCACGTCGTACCACAAGTGAACACTTCCAATGAAATACAAAGACTAAAATGAACAAGAAGTGTGAGTTGTAATCCTCTACAATCCCTCTCTGAGAAACAAAATTACCTGAATCCGGTCCTTTTACATTTATGATGTGCATCTCGTATTTTACAACTTAAGGGTTTAATTGGTTTTATTATAATCCTTCAGTCAATACCATTTATTGTGAAAACTACTTTACACTTGTATGGATAAAGCTGAAGGCTAGTAATATCCTTGGATATTTCCACCTCTTCCTTGATGTGTTATATTAATATAGCCTCGGATTTTCAGATCAAGGAAGGAAGTTGTATACCAGGTTGGGACGAACACGTGCTGGTACCTGGAGTCTGTCTGACTTCTGCGTTGTTCTTTTATAGATGTGATATTCCAACGCGAGTGTCAATTGATAGTCTGAAACTGTTCAGTTCGGAACTTAACAGATGGTCAGTAGTATCCTTGGTTAATTAAACCTATTCCTTGATGTGTTATAGTTTTATAGCCTCGGATGATCAAATTGAGGAATGAGAGTTTTATTACCAGGTAGAAACGAACGCCTCTGGATTTCAACTGAAATCCTTTCTGATTTCAATTGCGCGCTTTGTAAATTTCATATTTCTTTGACAATAATTGGCGGCGGTGACTATTGCATTTTGAATTGCCTAGTCTTGATGAATTTATTTTGTCACTGTTCTATTTAATTTTCATAAATATTATCACTGTGATGGAATCCATGATCGAATCAATTGTTGAGTGGAGTGCTATTCTCATTCATTAAGTGACGCCCCCGGAAAATTTTTTGTTTGCTTTCGTCTCAACTCAGATCACACAAGGACTCATGCCACATGCTCTACCTGCTATAACGCTAACGGCGCTGTGCGTTCCCCTATACTGAGTTAGTGGAAACGTTACAAGTGGCGCGCCAACGTCTGGGGGCCTGATTGTGTGAACATTTTTTGAGCAAATAAAATTCAATTTTATTTTTCAGTTTTTTCATATCACTTGAATTGTTGGAGCAACTGCTGGGGGCTGAAGTGTATCTATTTGATTCACCAAACGCATTTCTTTCGAAGGATTCTTTATAGGAATTGGGGGCGAATTTGAATATTCAGTATACAGAGTGACCCAAAAGTAATCATTTTTTGAGTCTTTGCGATTCAACGTGTAACATTCTCCTCGCAGGATACAAGAGTTCCAATTGAATATCTGAATCTTTATAATTATCATTCTTCACCTTTCAAGTTTATATTTCGTGAAAATCATGGAGGATACCTTCAGACCAAACCACCTTTACTTCGAAGAGTTAATATATGAATTGGCAATAAGAGGGATCAGTACAGTAAGAAGTCAGGATGATAGAAGAGAAATTTTAAGTCGCCTTCTTGAAATGGAAAAATCTAATCTTGGTTGTTTGATACAAATGGATAAATATGAATTCACATTTGACACTGAAAAAAGTGCTACAGATAAAACTTTATCTTTAATTGAACTTGCTATTCAGGATTTTGAAGGTTCTGAGTCAGATTCTTTGTTCAAACGCTTGAAATCCAGACTTTCCCACGTAACAGGTCTTGTTAAACGCATTCCAGAAACCAAAGATAACATCAAGACTTATAAAAATGAAACTATAGCAGAATGTTTACTTGCTGAAGCAGATTTACACGAGAAAGTTCATGAAGATATAGGTCAACAAAGTGCAGCTGATACTAGCACTATTTCTCAACCAATAATTAACATTCTTTCTCTAGTTTCCAATAACAACACTAGACATATTTCTATCTCTGATTGGAGTTCGAAATTTAGCGGTAATCCAAAAGAAATTTATTCATTTATTGATCAAGTTACTGAATGATCTTTAGCTCGTGGTATTGATAATACAGAACTCTTCAAATCTGCTGCAGAACTATTTACTGGAGACGCATTTTTATGGTTTCAAGAAGTGAAATCTACATCAAATAATTGGGATAGTTTGATACAAAAATTTAAAACAGACTTTTCACCTCTATTCGAAGAAGGTGACGTGTGGGAAACCATCAAATCTAGAGAGCAGGGCAGGAGCGAATCCATTGTTATTTATTCTGCTGTAGTGGAAAACTTATTCAAAAGACTCCCTCGTCAACCTCTTGAGTCAACTAAAGTTGAAGTTGTTTTACCCGAATACATACCTCAGCTAGTGCTTACTGATATTAATTGAGTTTCAGTGTTGGTTCAATTATGTAAACGTCTGGAGGAAGCAAATTATTTGAAATCTAAAGCCACATAACGTAAGAAAGTAAAAGTAGAAGAGCAGAAGTAACCTGTAGTTGTCAAACTGAGAATGTAAATTCTGTAGTAGCTCATTCTAGCAATTCAGCAACTTATTTCAATAATTCTGATGGCTCTTCAAGCCAACGCACAAATTATTCCAACCACAATAAGGGAGACTCCAAAGGTAGATTAAGACAAAAAACTAGGAATAAGAATGATTCCAAGAATAATTCTGTAAAGAGAGAAGCAAATTTTCAAAGAGGAAACACTAACGAGAAACCTGAAAATAAATCCAAAACTTTGATCTGTTGGAACTGCAGGTTTCCAAACCTTACTTTTCAAAATTGTTCAACGAAAAGAACTATTTTTTGTTTCAAATGTGGAAAACAGGGAGTAACTTTGAGATCGTCAAATTCGTGTTCGGAAAACTAGAAGTGAGAAAATGTCTTACAGGCCGACATTTTTTCCCAATGCTCAAGGCCAATAAGATTATTAGATTTGATTCGAATTAAAACTCAGGTAGAAGTTGCTCTCCTTTTCGTAAAAGAGAAGGGTGATAACAGGCCATTCATCTCAATGGATTTACTAGGAAGAGCGGTTACTGTTCTCCCTGATACAGGCTCAACTGTAAGTTCAGTTGGGGGAGAAGGAATTAACTGTGTAGAACACCTAGGGTTGAATTCCACTTTGAATAACATGTCATCGAAGCACATCACTACTGCAGATGAAACAAAAAATACTTTTCAGGGATTTGTCGATTTGCCCCTTTGTATAGGTGGTAAGTGTCGTGTGTTAAAAGCCTCAGTTGTAACTTCAGTGAAACAGCCTTTAATTTTGGGGAATGATTTTGCCAAAGAATTTGGGATTGTTGTGAATTTCAGAGATAATTCGTGGGATGTCCATTGTACTCTTTGTGATTTGAGTCTACCATCTGGAAGTGGTAGTCATAATTTTAATTCTAACCTTTGTGCTTCAGTTGACCACAGTCCAATCGACAAAAAATATATAGACAATGTGATAGCTTCTTTTGACATTATCGATGGTGAGAAAAGACTAGGTCGTACTGATAAAATTTCCATGTTCATTGATACCGGCGACGCTGGTCCTGTACGTCAGAGACCATATGCTATGTCACCTTATATGCATAATATTTTGATAAAAGGATTAGATGAAATGATTCCCTTAGGAGTTGTCGAAGAATTTCGAAGTGACTGGTGCTCACCAGTGCTTTCAGTCAACAAATCAGATGGAACAACATGTCTCTGTTTCGATGGAAGGAAACTTAACGAGCTAACGAAACATGATAGTTATCCTTTGCTCAGAGTTGATCAAATTTTAAGTATGCTACGTAGTGCAATATATATTTCTCCAGTAGATCTGTCAAAAGGTTTTGGCAAATACCATTAGAAAAATCTTTCCGTTAAAAAATAGCTTTCAGCGTACCTGGAAGAGGTCTCTTCATTTCACAGTCGCGCCCTTTGGACTCAGAAAACTCTCTATTTTCGGCTATTTTTGGCCCGAAATACGAACCTTACATTTTTACATCTTTAGATGATAATATTATCATTTCTTCAACATCGGAAGAACGTTTGAAATTATTATGTGAAGTTAGAGACAGGCTAGCAGAAGTAAATTCAACCATGAATTCAAATAAAAGTCAATTTTTGAAACTTCTCTCAGATGTTCAGGTTTCGTTATTGATGAGAGTGGTATACATACAGACCCTAAAAGGGTTTCTGCTCTGGTGAATTATCCCCGGCCAACCACTGTTACTGAGGTAAAGCGATTCATTGGCTTATGCTCGTGGTACCGAAGATTCATCAATAATTTTTCAAGTTTTGTTTGTCCTATAAATTCACTCATTGTTGGACGTGAAAAGAGTCAACCTATTTCTTGGAATGACAGTTCTGAGAAGTCATTCATTAAAATCAAAGAAGCTTCAGTTTCAGCGCCAATACTTTGTAGCCCCGACTTTTCGAAACCGTTCACTATTCAGTGTGACGCAAGTGATACAGGTATAGGAGGGGTGTTAACTCAAGAGTGAAGAAGAGTGTGTAATTGCTTACGCTTGTCGCTCCCTTTCGAAAACAGGAAGAAATTGGACCGTCACCCAACGTGAGTTAATGGCAGCCATTTTTAGTATTGAGGAATCTAGATCTTACGTGGAAGGCACTCGTTTCTCTATAATAACAGATGATTACTCACTTTTATGGCTCAATAATTGATTCGAAACAAACAAAAGACACTGCGAATTTAGTTCCTGATGCTCTATCCCGCATCCCTCATGAATCTCCCGAGAATGCACTCATCGAAATAGAAGGTCACAAATTTGATACTTGGTATAAAGCTTTGAAAAGTGAGATTTTCCAGAGCCCTGAACAATATTCTTGGTGAAAAGTTGAAGATAATAAAATTTTTAGGCCTATCCCCTCCAAACTAAAACTTATATTATTAAGTGGAAACTAGTTGTTCCTAAGTACCAAAGGTCCTCTCTCATTGAAAATTCACATGACCCTTCAACTAGTGGCCATTTTGGTTTTTACAAAACTTCATCACGTCTCCGTGAATTATATTATTGGCCAAAAATGCGCCAGGATGTTATGAAATATGTTAGATCTCGTAAGGTTTGTGCGTCACAAAAATTACCATCAACATCGCGAATGGGATGGGTAAGGAAAAATCTGTAGACTTTCCATGGCAAGTCATTGCCGCGGACCTAATGGGTCCATTTCCACGTTCTAGAAGAGAAAATGGTTATCTGCTCGTCATAGGGGATTAGTTTAGCAAATATGCAGTTGTTCACCCTTTACGTAAAGTCACTGCTCATAATATAGCAAAGTTTGTTGAAGGTAACATCTTTTTAATTTTTGGCGTGCCTCAATATGTCATGGTAGATAATCAATCATATGTCATGGTAGTCAATTTACGGGTTCCGTATTCAAAAAACTGTGAAGTAAGTATGAGGTTCGTGAAATTTGGTTTAACGCCAAATAACATCCTCAACTAAATTTTGTTGAGAGAATGAATAAAACAATAAGCACTTCCATCAGAAGTAACGTTTAAGAAAAAAGATAGAATCTACAATTGCCTGAAATCACGCATGCCATCAATAATGCTAGACATGAAGTCACTGGGTATAGCCCATATTTTCAAAATTTTGCAAAGCATGTCCCTTTGTCTGGTAAATATTATAGGAGTATACAGGACACTAGTGATCTGAAAGTTTTGCCAGGAAATCGAGATTCCTACGCTGCTGAGTAACGTTCCTTAAAAGAAGTGTTCGACGCAATGCGAAAGAATTTACATAAGTCATATGAGAAAAATTCTAAAAAATATAACCTTCGCAGAAGCGTTAATGACCGAGACTATAGGTGAAATAAAGTGCAGTCTAAGGCGGTAGATAATTTTTCTGCGAAGCTTGCACCTGAGTATTCACCTTAATCCTGCACCATCATAAAAAAAAATTCTGAACTCATTTAAGAATTACGAAATCCTGATGGTTCACCAGGAAGCATGTTTAAGATTTGAAGCCTTTTTTAGGCTTAAACTCAGATGTTTCGGTCGGATAGACCGTCATCATGACAATAATTTCCTTAGAAGTCTAGTAAGACTTACCTAAACTTATTAGGTTTGTAAATATTTTTTTTAAACCAAATCTATAGATTATAATTTTTGGCCTATGATCCTTCGACTGATCACCAAAGGATTCCCTTCTTTGAGCTTTGATAGCCACAAGTTGCTGCGATGTTTCCTTTTAATTGCTTTTATAATGTAAAATAGTGTTTTTCATCGATTAAGATCATGATTATTAAGAATCATTATGAAACCGAACTGGTTTCTCGAATCACTCAGAAAAAAACATTTTTTTTGCCTTGCGCCAAAGACAATACTGATTTCGACATTTCACGATTTGACATTTTTCTATTTTTGATTTCCCCAATGCGATTTCTCTCTGTAGACGTTTGGTACGCGTAGTTACTACTGGGCAGGCACATATTTTTCTTTGAGGTACCACAAAAAAACAAGGAATAGGTGGGAACTTTTTTTTCTTCCTATTTTTTGGAAAGGGGTGGTGTAGCATTCGCTTTGCTGATGGTAATGTGAACCGAGCTTCACATACTGTGAGCCCCTATTTACGGTCTGAGTGGTACTAGCAAATCGGCACGACAGTTTCCTTTGCTATATTTGACGTCAATTTTTCTTATTGCTCTGTTTAATAGATGGCGGCACTTGCCATTCTTTTCACTGAACATTTTCAACTCTTCTGAATATTGGTAGAATTGAGATGATTCTGAAGGACGTGAGAATGTCTGATTACTCTGGGAATCAAGATGTTAGTACCCTTGTACGGAGAATACTGAAGGCTAGTAAGATCCTTGGATAATCCGACCTCTTCCTTGTATAGGCTCGGATTTTCAGATTAAGGAAGAAGAGTTGGATACCAGGTTGAGACGAACACCTGCTGGTACCTGCAGTCGGTCTGACTTCTGCGTTGTTTTTTTATAAATGTAATATTCCAACGCGAGTGTCAATTGATAGTATGAAACTGTTCATTCCGGAACTCAACAGATGGTCAGTAGTATCCTTGGTTAATTAAACCTATTCCTTGATGTGTTATAGTTTTGCATGTTGAATTGACCAATCTTGATGGATTTATTTTGTCACTACTCTATTCAATTTTCATAAATATTATCACTGTGAGGGGATCCGTGAACGAATCAATTTTCATTTTTCCATTCATTAAGTGGCGCCCCTGGGAAATTGTTTGTTTGCTTTCGTCTCAACTCAGATCACACAAGGACTCATGCCACAGGCTCTATCTGCTATAACGCTAACGGCGCTGTGCGTTCCCCTATACTGAGGTAGTGGAAACGTTAAAATGCCATCAACATCTTTGTTCATGAGGTTCACAATTATTCACATTCTCTTCTCGATTTTGCACGACAATTACCAAGTTCTGGAGATTATTACGGGTTCATTTCTGATATTCGTCACTCTGAGTTGAGCAGTAGCGACAGAAGGGAATTTGTTGAGGATAGATCAAAACGTTCAATTATTCATTACGAAGTTCGTGAAAAACTTCACAAAGCTCATTCTAGGAATGTAAAAGCATACAGTTTTCGGGAAAGAGACTTTTCTTTTGGGGTGGGTGACAAGGATTGGGGACAAAACAAAGTACTGCCAGAAGCCGTGTCAAAATTCATGGCGAAACTAGCTCCAAATTATGTATTAGGCGAAAAGATCTCGTTATTGTTTATACTTTGGATAATATTGTTCAAGTGCCGGAGATTGGCATATGAAATATATGAAACCATATTATGGTTCCAACTCCGATATTCCGGTTGGTTAATTTGTTTTGAAGATGAACATTTCCATTTCATGTTAGTGTCTTTTCAGAATTGAGTGTAAATTTTCCGTTGCTTCATATAGTAACACTTTGATGAGTTTGGAGATGAATTATAATTTTTATGAAGGATTCTAGATTCCTGTTTACGAATAATTTGCTTTTTATGCAGTATTTTATTGGTATTCTTCTCTAATAATACTATGAAGCATATGATTCAGTGAGCTCATCTTGTATTTAGGCAGACATAACCGATTATACCATCATTATCGATTTGGGACTCTTCCCTATTTAGACTTCCCGATATCAGTTTCCTTCTAGGATGTTTGGTACGCAGAGTTACCACGGCCAATACTTGATGAGTATACGATTTTGTACCTTTGGGTATAATATGACCTTTTGATGGTCCAATTAATTTTTTTGGAGAGTGGCTGTGTAGCGTTAATAAAAACCTACTGTATTTTTTTCAGCTCTTTTTATTTTTCAAGAATATTTTATAGTTTACACCTGCTTGTCCTGCTGAAATCCGTCGCCACAATTCTATTGGAATGAGATATTTTTCTCATCGAAAATAAAATAAATTCTATTCCTCATTCACTATAACCTATAGAGGTTGTGTATAATAATTGTTCCGTTCATTATTCAATATTGAAGAAAATGAATATTCGTTCATTTCTCTCTTATTAATTTGATTGATTTTTTTATCATTCGATCCAAATCAGATTCTTTCTCGGGTGGACAAGGATTTGTAAAGTGGTGAGCTGCATGGTGCGATTTTTATCAATCTGATTGAAAACGTTTTCGGATATAATTTCTTCTACTTCTGATTGCTAAGATTTCCATGAAAGGCTACTTCGATAGAGTTCAACGATTTTTGGTTTCCACAAGGGAATGATATTTTCATTTCACGCTAGGGATTTGTATATACCTCACTCCATCCATGTCATTTATCCACGTCCATGCGAAAATCACGACCGTTCTTTAGCAGAAAAATACGTACTCCATTGATGTGGTGTACCTGACCAGATAAAGGAAAATTGCAGCTCTTTCCACCATCAAGCGGGAGAGATTATCAGGCAAATTCATATACTTTATCAGTCAGATATTTTTGATCACGTATTATTTAATGCTCACTATTGAAGGTACTGAACCATTTTACCATTTCAAATATCCATTATGATTTTATCTAGGTATCACGAACGAATCATATTCCTTGTGTTTGACTGAAAACTATATAATTTTTTTATTTCACTCTCACATTGACTGAGAATAATTCCCAGATTGATGCAAATGATTATACTTGCATTACATTCTTATATGAGGTTGATGTATAACGTTCTGTGAACCGAAGGTGAGTATACTCTGGTGAGGTGGTATTATTACAATCTTTATACATGATTCTTCACTGAGTGATTCACTACGTTTCTCTATCCGAACCTGGAGCTAAAATTGTCTCCAAAAATAGAGACCATACATTTACCAATTGAATTTTTATATACCTCATCAAATGACACATTTGGAGTGGTTATCTGATTTTATCATCTACCTCCGTTCAATTTCAGCCAGTGTTTGTGAACATCATACAGAGTCTCATAAAATATCAGAACTAATTTTTCCTGGGATTTCAACAACTTTGTTACTTGATTTGGTTGCAGAGCCGACCTTATCTGATATTATTAAATTTTTTCCAGGGCTGTGTGACCACCATCAATAAGGTTTTATCAACACCTTTGAATTTTTCAAATACTGAAGTATATTTGTTCAAACCCATAGTGCTCGCCGACGAAGAGCTGCCGTACGAACTGTACTTGTCTCACAAAAAAGTATTTTTGTTAACATCATTATTATTATCATTATATTTCGAATAAGTGATACTCAGGTCACAACATTTTCATATTCTGCATTCTTTGTTTTTTCAATTAACATCATATTTTGTTTTCAAAATTTTTAACAAAAACGTCAATTAACCTCTCTGGTGAACATTTCAGCCTCAGTATCCACAATCTGAGGGTCCAATTATTACATGTTTGGTTTGATCTTAGTTCTTATTTCATATGGAAACAAAATTGATTCAAGAGGTCAATGTAGGAGCATTCAAATCTCCTCTAGAGTATATTTCACGATTTTAATTGTCAATATCGCATGTATTTATAGAAATAACCAAGAGGAGCATATAGTATATCTTAGAAGAGTTATCAACTGGATTCAAAAACAATAATATGAACTTACTAACAATATTCAATAATATCAAATTGGAAAGTGATCCAAAGATAGCAAAGGGAGTTACAATTATTTTTGTGCTGCAAACAGTTCATCGAACGCACCTAAGCAACAATAATTCTATCAGCCGTTGACCGTCTGCATTCGATATATCTATGTACAGCTCATTCAATCCATCTTGACACAAACTCATAGATTATTCCAGTTGTACACTGGTAGTGTAGATCATGACGAAAGAAAAAACACCTTCCAGGAATAATTTTTACGGTGGACACATATGGTAGTATATAAGTATATTTCAAAGAGATTGCTGGGATTATACGTTATTACTTCTGTGCCAAGATGGTTTGGATAAGCTGTACCCAGTTATATCTGCTGCGTTTTCGGAATCTACTCAACTGGGTAGTTGCTCACAGCATTGACTGTTGAACTTTCGTGAGCTTCGCACCGTTTATGCATATTATAGATTGTTTATTCCTATCCATTTCGGTTGTGTTTCATAAAAGTGTTATTTTCATTTTATCGATACATCGGCCTGTTGTGCCAAAAACATTCTCCTACTTTCCGTTAGACATTAGTTGATTTATCCTCACAAGAAAGCAGGTTGTTGTCTTTTTTTTTTCTCATCATCGACTACTTAGGATATTATTATTCGCAATCGTTTTATAGTTACATGTACAATTTCCTATTTCATTTTGGTTGAGTTTGATGGAAGTTTGTTTTTCATTTTGTCTGTCAAAAACCTTATCTTTCTTTTCGTTTGGCATTACCTAATCAATCCTCACGAGCAATTAGCTCATGTTGTCTTTTTTCTTTGTCATCATTCACTGCACTACACTTCACTACTATTACACTACAATATTATTATTCGCTATTGTTTGAATAAGTAATATTTTTCTGAATACAATTCGATAAAGGAATTATTATTTCGTTTCCAACACGAGTCGTTCTCAAAAGTTTTGGCTTCAATTTGGATATTTGCGTACAATAAAATAATAAAAAAATAATGGGTTGAAAATATTTATCGAAGTTCGACCTTCTCTTACATCAGTTAATAACCTACTGAAGAGTGGAATAGATAGTCAAAATATTTGTAAGAATTGGAGAAAAAAAGAAACCCCTTTATGGAAGGATTTGTGCAGATCTAAGCATAAAAAATTCTCTCACGAATAGAAAAAATATATATAGTACTTCGAGAATATTGAATTCGAAAGCTTCTATCGAAATCAATGATACCGAGAAGGAAAAACATATTTTGAGCATGCCTTCAGATAACTCACACATATGTAATGAGTCAGATATCAATAAAAGTTACTGCTGGATGAATCTGATATCAATACATATGATTCAATGCCAGAAAATTTAATAGAAATTAGCAGAACCCATTTTAATACTGAAAATTATGATGAAAGATCGGATGAAGATTTGGAAAAAACAATTTCAGATAGAATTCTTTACATGTAAAAATCAAAATTGAATCTGAATGATGGCATTGCGGGTGTTGGCAATGGCTGTGATGAAATAATGGATGTTTGCGAACCAGATATTGTCAACGTTGGACATATCAAGTTAGCCTAAAATGATTGATGTACCGAGCGGATATAATACTGCCGATGTACCACCGAACGAAAAGGCTTTATCCCAAAAAAACACAGAAATAATTGCTAATAAAGAACAAACGCTCCTTTCAAAGAATGCACGATATTAGAAGGAACATTCCTAGTGGAGAGAAATTTATTCGATTTGATATATACGGATGGTGAACTCAACAAAAAGTACTATCACATCCGCAATAGGATAAAGAAATATGTCAATGATGTTTGCATAATAGTTATCAAATTCGTGAAATATTTCAAGAAAAACAGTTTGATCAATATACTTGGAGTGTGCAAACATAATAAAAACATGTGTAAAAAGTTTAGGATTACCATTACTGACAGAAAAGTTGAAGTCTTCAGTTCATCTCTGAATTAAAATCACCCAAAGTTTTGACTGGTACCGTGAAGGGGCTGAAATGGTTGATGGTGAAAAATATGGTCAATTAAAAACCATCGAACTATAAAAAAATATCCTTACTTTTTGCGAATGGAGATATATTGCAGGCGGGAAAAACATTACAGGAAATCAAATCTGACCTGCTAATCTGAGATATGAAATCAGATGCGTCAGCTTATCTGGATCGCTGCAAAAACGATTTGATCGACATTATTCTAATCCAGATCCTTTGCGAATTTGCATGCCATATGTAAAGCTTTCAATGGGTGTTTGTTGATAGAATATCTTCAGATGTGAAACAGCATTAATGAGAAAGATAACAATTCAGAACTGAAACTTATATCAGTTCATTTATGTTGTACTCATTATATGAAGATGGTATCAAGTAATGTGGATACTGAGGCAAAAAATGTTCACCAAAAAGGTTATTTCAAGGATCTGGAGCCTCGGCTATTTTGATAAAAGATTTAGAAAATGTTGACGCTTTTGTTCAGAATTTCTATATTCTGTTGAGAACAGAGTATGTCAGTGAAAAAACAGTAAAAACGGAATTTCCACTCAGAACTCCACATTCAGTTGAAACTCAACTCAATGACGTCAATAAGAAATTTACGATAAGTTTGAACCCGACCATATGTACCCATAACCAGACGGACTCTTGAAGTCTTCCCCCATACTATGAAAAATTCATTAATTCAATTGACCACATAGAAATAAGTGTTGAAGGTAATACTGAAAACGTCTTTCATTCCTTCAATTTTTGAACTAATGCTACATAAATATTTACCTATGTGTGCACTGTGGCTGGGCTACAAGAAATCTCTCAGTAATTCCGTTGAAAAACGTTGAACTCAATGAAGTAGGGAATCTTAAATATTACCACTTTGTGAGAAAATTGAAAGTTGCGCCTAACGAAGGGTGGTTACACCGAGGAACGTTGGGAAAAGAGAACCAAAAAGTTGCAGGTACACATTTCGATGGGTCATTTTTGGAAAAAAAAATCATATCATGTTGACTGACAGTATTTTTTTTCCCAAGAGGGTGACGATGAATTACCTCAGTGTGCTTATTGCGGTCATGGAATGATTGATGAAAGAACTGACTGGGTTGAATGCGATAAATGTGATGAGTGGATACACCAAAAATGTGAAAAAGATGAAAATAATACAGATAAAAATTTTGAAGGATTATTCGTTTGCAAAATTTGCGTGCTGAAACCGTTGGATATCGAAATGCCTTTGAATTCCGAATCAGAAAATCTCAAAGACAAATGTGACCATTTCTTGAATAATCTCAAATCGACTGTTGCACATACAAAGAACATAAAAATACTTTCCCGTGAAGAAAGAAATCATTCAAGGTGGTACGACGAACGAAAAATGCGACTTCTTTATAGTTTGGAAGGATATGCAAAGTCACAAGAGACAGTTCATTCAAAAATATTGTTAAAACTATTCCAAACCAGAAATATTATAAATGCCTGGCTATACTACAAGTTATAGAATATGAACAACTAGCAATGAAACAATATATTGCTAGTACAAAGTAGTTAAGCCAGCGTCTCCAGATGGTTTGATTGGAGATGAGGGGGTGATCCAAATAAAATTCCCATTTACTGCTACAAATGAGGATCCTCACAGTTACCACTTCAAGTTTTTGAATAAAGATAAATCTAGGGCGGGTACTTTACGACCTGATTAACAGGCCGTTAAAATAATCAGTGCTTAGGTTGTGCCTTCACTCTAGCAAATGACAGGATGTGGTGTCCATTCTCAGCACCAATTATTTAAACGGACTCTTAATCAGGTCGTAAAGAACCCACCCCTAGTATATCATATGAGGATCTGCATCATATTCAGATACAGGATATACTTGAAATAACCAAGAGAAGTTTGTGCGATTTGGTGATTTTCACTCTTAAGGGGATAAGAGTCGTGAGAAATTTCCGTTCACAAATTTTTTGGAATAATACGTACATAAAACTGAGAAAGCTCTATTATTTCCATATGTTGCCCGCTATTGTTATACTTCATGAGGATATGACTTTCGAACTTCGAGCTCCAACTGCGGTGTATATATCATTTATTTTCTCCCAATGATCCTGAAAAAACAATCATTAGCAGACTGATGCAATATGAATCAATATAGTTAAGACTTGAAATGGTTACTATTGAGAAATAGTAAAAATATAACATGCAACGAAAATGTCTATTGCCTCGGAAATATTGACAATGAAAAAAATATTGAAGAAAATGTTACGCATGTTGTAGACTCATTCATAAATGTTTACTCCAGCTATCTAAAATTCAACAAGGACTAACGTTGAGAGAGAAAATGCGCAACAGTTTATGTGACTTATGTCGTCAGAATTGATGATTACGGTGGCCAAATATTTTACAGATTTAGCATAAATAATGATTCATGTGAATGTTCCGAAATGAAATTAGCTTCAGCAGAACTGAAACAATATCAAATACTTGTTGAAGTGTAGAAAATCGGTGATACATGATATTATAATGAGTAGAAGTACTAATTCCATCAATGACAGTATATTTGTCTTCGTGGACCTGTTTTTCATTATTAGCGTTCTAGCATTCTCAATCAACTCCAATTCAGCTTCTGTTTCTTTATAATCTAATTGATTCTTGAGTCGATATGAAATCCTCACATAAACGAGGCAATAATGTGTATCAATTACAAGTTACCCAACTCTCCATTCATTACAATTCAGAACAGCTTTTTAGTTTTTCTACCTTGAATGGAACTGAAGAGATCTTTTTTTTGTTCAGTTTCCAGATTATTTTTCAATTTTTATGATCCGAAAATAAAAATATTCGAGTGAAATTAAACAATTCAGTGATGAAAATAAATATCAAGGAAGACCTCCTAAATCTTCGTGTTGACTCAGAAAGTTTTCTCTCTGCTTAGCAATGCATTACCCTATTATTTTACAGAAACCTTTCTCTGATACTCTACAAAATTGAATGATTTGCTTTAGGTTTCATGAAAAAACTGTATTATCTACGAATTTATATTATTACTCGTGGGTAGGATAGATAACTGATTGATTCGAACATT
>JAVJAQ010000759.1:0-55803 GCA_032362365.1 Zygogramma bicolorata
CAGATTCGTTTGCTTGAAAGTGGTTGGACAATATTTCGTTATTTAAAAAAATTTTTTGACTCATATTCCATATTCGATATCTCGATTTTTTGTAACAACATTCCTCAACGTCGTCGATTTCATTATTGACCAAAAGAATTTGATTTTGATTTGATTTTCTCACTTGATTTGTATTTTAATCCTTCCGTTCTTAGCAACAGGTTTCAAGAGAGTTAAAAATATAGACAGTGGAAGTCCGAACCATTACCAATCAGTTTCAGATTTGTTTCAATGACCCGACTCCCCGATGTTCCCGGACCATTACAGGATTTTCCTAACGCCAAATCCAAACGTGCTCGTCTCCGATCGAGTCACGTCCTCTCTGTACGACGATAATCTAGTAAAGCGACCGCCTCATAAACTTCACTTGTCTGTCGCGCGAATTAGCGGGAGAGTTGGCAACTCCTGCGTCCGAGGAGTTCGTGCAACTCCGCGGCCGTAATGAAATTTGCGGAGAAGGCGCCAGACCGGCCGACCTGATAAATCAAACTAACGCGTTATTTCGTTATCCGGGACGTCCAGACGGGTGCGGAGAGGAGAGGAGCCGGCGGGGGGGCATTGTCGGGCGATTAAAATCGTGAGATCCTCTTACATAAAAAAGATCGATGAAATATAACCGATCGTTTCGGCATTGTCGGGTCCATTGCGGTTGACCCGACGAGTTCAGTCTTCCCATCCATTTTTCGCGGAGCCGGAGGCCTGCCGAACTCCCTCTTGGAATCCTTTTCAAAGTGTTTCCACTCACAATCTTCGAAGCCTCAAAGTACTGATTGCAACCGGACAAACTTGGTTAAAAAATATTGTATTAACAAAATGGTTGAGGCTTTCGTGGCCGAGGTTTTTCTTCGGGTTTGAAGGCCGTCGTTCTTTGGAATTTCTTCCTGATATCGTATAAACTTCGTTATTTCGAGCTTCTAAACGCGAATTCGATGTCGAAACGCGGGGCTTCCCTTTCATACAATAGTTATGGTCCTCCAAAGTTGAGAAAAAATGCTAATGCCACTTTGTTTTTACCATAAAATGATGGAAACACATGAGTTTTCAGTCGCAGTTATTACCATTTTCATGCGGAAAGTTGAATTTATTGCCACAATTATTTTCTATCCTCAAAACGTCTTCTGTTCCAAGTGAAGATTCTGCAAGGAAAGAATATAAGGGAGTGGCCTGACGATGTTTTTTTCCAACTCACGCCAAGCTGACTAAGTCTAAATCACGGCTAACTGCATCTCATCAAGGCATAGCCTCATCAACTTTACTCTGATCAAATCATGCTAACCATCCACTTGGTCCAAATCAAGAGGGGTCACCATGGTCCAAACCTAGCTCAACCCTACCAAATCGATCCTAAAACAGAATCTAGGGGTACGCGGTATGGCAATAGTGACATATATTTGGCGTTCTGACATTATTTTGAGATCGTAAACCTGTCACATAATCGGGAAATCGAGAAATTATGAAATCTTTGACGCCGTCAAACGCGTACCAACGTATGGCGCGGGTTTTTCGATTCCTAAATGTCAGATGATGATAAATGGCCAGCAAGATCCCAGACCTTACCCTGTTAGATTATTTCGATGTGAGTGGGAATGAGTTCATTGAAGAATATGTGACAAAATCAGATCAACTATACCCAAAATAATCTTAAACGTCCTGCGAGATTTTCTTTTTCGCCCTGGGTATTGTCAAGCAGTGAACAGCAGACGACGTGAACCTTTTTTTGATCATTCTCAACTTTTTTCAAAATTCCACTCATCAGCATTCATAGGAAATTTGAAAATGCTAATAATATGCTTCCATCAAAGAAAAGATACTCAGGTCATTACTTTGATATGTATCACAATTGAAACTTCTTCTAGAGATCATTCACCCTAACACCCAACTGATATTTTTTCACTCGACGCGCGTTTCGCCAACAAGGTTAGCATCTTCAGGAAAAGAAAATTGATACTAAATCTAAAGCTAGGGTTAGTTTATAGTTACTTTATATACCTGGAGTTTTCCGGTCCGATGTGGACTTTGTTACTGCTAATTATTCTAACTTTTACACCAAAAGTTTTCAACTTGCACACCATCTGACTATATCATATGCAAATAGATTACAACAGTTTAGAAAGAACGTAACAATTTAAAACCAGTTTATATTTATATATAAGGAGTTCTCAGAACCAGAAAATTGTATCTGGAATGTTTACGAGGCATTTATCGATCAAAAACATTATTCTATAGATACATATTGATTGTACGTTCTAACTAATCCATACTCAAAATATAGGGAATTTTTTTGGTTTGTAATTTTCAGGGCTTCGGAGTTTCCCTTGAATTAATTTGAATCATTTCATAACGATAGGATGAGATACATACAATGTTTTGGACATGTCAATAGCATGAATAAATCCTCCATTTACCTAATAGAGATATGAGATTAATAAAACAAGAAATAACGTAAACTTGCAATGAAGTCATCCATCAGAAGTCCCACCTCAATACTATGGATTCAATAATAAATCGGTCTGTTTATTTTCTCATTGCGATATGTTTTCTCAATTCTCGAATTATTGATAACTGCCTCTTCCATAATCCGTCACGTCTAAAACTTGCCCAGACTATGTACGCGAAACACAACACTCAGCCTCGTATCTGGTAGCAACATCGAGTTAGTTGTGAATTATTTATGTCCAATTTGACTGCGGACTGAATATGCAACTAGCCGACCCTAAATTAGCATAAATGCATAGGCATTATCATCGTTCACTGGTCGAGGATATTTATAATATGTCGTCTGTTGGTGATGATTATTCAATAACAATGCGCCTTAGTTATGTATGACCACTTGGAGACTACGCTTTCGGGTGATTTATAGGGGAAGTTGGAGGGTGTGGGAATGGCTGTGTAGTTGAACTACATTTCCGTTTTCATTGGGAGAACGATTTTTGAGAACTCTCAATCGGAGCTATAGACTATTGAGAAGCAGATGTTGCTTATTGTAGACCTAATAGCAATATCTCTACTGGTTAGAGGATGATTTATAGAAGTTGGAGTGTGTGGAAATATCCGTTTTCATCGGGAGAATTTTTTTTTGAGAACTACCCAATTGTAGCTATAGACTATTGAGAAGCAGATGGTGCTTATTGTAGACCTAATAGCAATATCTCTGCTGGTTAGAAGGTGATTTATAGCATGAGTTGGTGAATAAATATATATATATATATATATTATATACCGTGTGACACAGACCTCATGGTACACCCCCGTATTTCTCCTTTGTTTTTTAAGTTATATTTTTGAAATTCGGAACATTGAATATGCTCACTGAACAGCATTTCTCGACATATCTGAAAATATATATATATATATATATATGATGAATTGTGTTTTCTGGTTTCATTCCGTGTTCTGTGGTTTTGATCCTCTGAAGGATAATTGTCACAACGTTTCGGCAAAGTCTCATTTGCCATCTTCTAGGTGATGATTGAGTTTCGACCTCCGAACTCGATATATATATATATATATATTATTGTTGTTGTTCGAAAGCTCATTTATCTACCAAAAATCAAGCAATCCAGATTTCGCTTGTTTTATCCCAAACTTTCACAGGCACAAGTGAACACTCCAGGGTTTCTAGGCATCTTAGTTATACACATATAACATCCCCTTACTGGTTACATGAATAGCCATTTATTCATCTCTTTCACAATGACATGAACTGAATATTCAAATCCCCAGATTTTCCAAGATATCTATGAATATTAATAGTATTTCAGAATATCCTTCGAAAACTAGATCCGAGTCCAAGGGGTCGTACATAAATGGAAACCGATTTGAATAAGAATGGAATATGTATTTGTTACAGGAAATGTGGCTCTGACCTTTTGTCACGAATGACGCTCATCAGTTATATCAACAAATGAAATATCACGTGTTTGAAATTCAATGGAATCTTTGAATTTCAATGGAATGATTGTTTTGCTACTGGAATATCATAGAAAAAATTGGATTTGTATAATGCAACGCATATTTTCGAATATTCTGTTGACAGTGGTACAGATTCATGACCATTTCCTGGAATATGAGTTGATAACATACCATACTGCAAACATGTAATAATAATAGGGGAGTCCACTCGGGGATTTCGGGATTCACTAAAGCACGGCAGATTAATATAGAGAAGGATACTTTGTACCCGGTTAAGTACTTCCACCATATATGAGCCCTATATATATATATATATATATATATATATATATATATATATATATATGGCCGCCCTTCAAGTATAAAGGATCAGATTATTAAAAAAAACTGATCATCTGAAATTCTCGAGCGCGTCAGATTGAGGTAGTGTGAGTTAGTTACATCCTGAAACGTGTATATTCCACCAATCAGACAATTCGAGGGTGACCTGAAGAAGGAGGAGGGCTACGTTGTGAAAAAAAGTCATCTCGACATTCTCGAGCCTGACTTATTTTTATTTTGAAGGGAATCATTCAATAATTGCACAAAATATATAATCTGATGATTTCCACAAGTCGAAATAATAAAAATTCATCGATGAAGTTTAATGCGTGCAGCTACGTGATACCTATATTCCCCTCTCCACGTTTCTATTTCTCTCTCATTCTTTCTCTATCTATTGCTCTCTCACTCCGTTCCCACTCTGGTTTCTGTTGCCACAATGCCATGACAGTTGATCACACAGACTCGTTCGTGGCATGATATTGTTTACAACAACGAATATCCAACGTTTTGAAATTTTAAAAATTCAATTGCTTATAACTATTCTTTTATAAATACAAGTATTCTACCAAAAAAAGCATATCCTTTTTTTATTTACATGCTTTTTTCTGAGCTTTTCAATTAAGTTCAATGATTTAAAAAAATTCAAATTGACAGAATAGGCGAATCCCTCCAGATAATCGTCAGATTGTGAGACTGCAACGTCTAGCGCATAAAGAAGAAACATATATATCTTAATCTGACGCGCTTGTGTATTTCAAAATGACGAATTTTTTATTCACATCCTAATAACGACCGCGAGTCTGCGTTACATCCAAACCGTCAGATTATTATAGAGCTTTTTTTAGGTTCACTTAACATCCCCTAAGAAAATCTAACGCGCTCGTGAATTTTTTTTTTCATTTTCAACCCTCACGTGAAACCACCCCCATCATGGAAACAATGAGATAAACATTCCTAAATTTTTAAAAATATGTAGGACATAGATGTTATCAATATCTGACGCGCTCGAGTATGTCCATGCAATAGTTTTTTTTTACATTTTTGAAAATCTATAGCCGCTCCCCCCACCGATGAAAAGGTATACATTATATAACATTTTTTCTTCTCATCTAAGCTTCGCAACCCAATAGGTCTCTATGACGCTCGAGTAAATCCCGATTTAGAATCGTGGTCTCTCCTACTATAATCATTGATTCCACTGTCTTATCCTTCATTTTTAATTAACTAGCTGATCCGTGCCCATTTCGTTGGGCATTAATTATTTTTGTCTTGCAATTATATGTGTAGTTCTTAGTACTGAGTTTTATCAGGTTTATCACAACTCTTCCTTCTGGGCACAATCGAAAGAGCGTTTGGAAGAAGTGGAAAATGTTATAAACCCCCTTTTTTTACCAAGTTAGACAATGAATTTCAATAATATACTGAACACGTTTTCCATTGATTCTGTTGAAGAATATTGATTGCAAAATTGAAGTACGTTGTCCCATACAAAATTGGCGCCCGTTTTCCACCCTCTTGAAGGTAGAATTTCGTAAAACCCTTTCTTATCGGATGCCTACACAACTTATATAGATGAGGATCATGTATCTATTTCAAAGAAATGATTCGAGTTCGTGAAACCTCTCAACGGCCTATGTGAAAAACACGTCTTCCTTATTATCTCAGTTAAGTTAGGCACAGGAAAGACGTCGCAAATTAGGACTGTGTTTGTCGGGTTCAGAACGTCTCCTGAAGAAATAAACCCAATTTCAAGCTTCCCTTTGTCTTCAGATGACACGTAAATCTCATTCGGTGTTCTCCCTTTTGTAAAATCCTCACGACAGTTTATTTTGGATACATCTGCCTATCGGATGGTTATAAAATATTCAGATATACTGCTAGGGAAAAGTTCCTCGATAGCAAAGATCGGTACATGATATATCAGTTTGGATTCAAACAGAGAAAATTATGTTATCAATAACGTATTTTTTGTGGTGATTGAATTCTCGTAGTTTTCAATTCACCACAAAACTTCGAACTTTGATCCATATCACAATTTTCTTGAATAATTCTGGAAGGAACAACTTGGACTCAACCTAAAAAATTTGAACTTACCATAGGCAAACTGATTGGAATAATAGTAGCTGTGGAATTGTATGTAAAATATTGACAAAGTATCCTGTAATAATCCATTATTCGACGCATGTTGGGATATCAGTCAAGCTAGCAGTTGTTTTCTGTGTAGCTATAGTTGAGATTTGGGAGTGGTTCAAACTAACTGCTTTCAGACTGTTCAGAAAATCATTGCATTTATATCAGTGATGAAGAGAACACATCCAGTCTTTACCAAAAAGTTTCTGTTCTGTAGTAATTAAGGATGCTCTTGTCCGCTTACATCACAAGGATGAAAAGATGAAAAAAAGTCATATCACTCAGATTTCCGTACAGCAAAAAATAAATGTACTGGTATTCATAAGAACTACTCATTACTGTTAACGTTTCGAAAACAGAATCATCATCTAGTGTCAGTATTATTCTCAATTACAGGACAACCAGAAAAAATTTGATTTGGAATTGAGAACAGTTTTGAAAATGTTTTTAGTTTTCTAAATTTCAACAAGGTAGTTTTTATGAATATCAGTTGATTGATTTTTTGTAGGTGTGATATTTAAACGGAACAAGATGCTGACCTATTTTGTTTTTCCTATTCAGGAGCCTTTTCTCAGAACAGCATCTTTTCATGATGGACTAGAAGTTTGCTCTTCACTCGTATAGATGCCAGTAATCACAAATTTTTGCAAATTATTGTAATATCTCTGTTTTCAGTATCACTACTGAGTGATACTGAAAACCTTGGCCGCGAAACCTCAACCATTTTGTCAATAGATTTTGTTTTGATTACTCACTCTATGAACAAAGTATTTTGATTTACGATGCAGAAAAACTCAAAGTCGTCTCCACAATTTAATATTTGAAAGATGTCAGTACGGTAATTCAGTACATGTTTCGAACCTACATAGGTTCATCATCAGCTGAATTTACATTGAATTCTACAATAAAGGAAGAGTAATATAATATTAGTTGATAAAAGAAGTATAAAGTTTACTTACATGGAGATGAAAAAAAAGTTCAAAAAGACATAAAAACTATTGTAGTGAAATTGTGAATAATTTGATATTAGGGGAATTTGGGACATTCCTAACACCATAAATACATTAAAGATTGGGGTGCTTGGATCCCTTATGCCCAATATGCAATATTAGAAAAATCCACATTAAAGAAAACTTTGGAAAAACACTACCGTTCACAGATTGAATTGAGTAGGAAATCGAGGAGAGTCAGCTGACAGAACTGTCAACTTTCGAAATTTTTCTATTGTCGAGATGACATGGAAATGCGGCACAGGGTCTGGCACACACGGAACGAGAATCAAAGAGCTGACATTTAGAGTCATGTCCCGGGTGAACAGATCCAACACCCCACATACAGGCCCTCTCGTTACAAAAATCAAAGTAAAATATTATAGAAGATTAATTTTAACTAGCATACGATATGGTAGGGAGCGCAACAACCATGATTAACACTGACATCTATCATCCATCCTTGGGATGAACAAGAGTTGCCAACCATCAAGTAAACATTATACAGAGTCCATGATAATTATTTATGGAAGATCAAGGCAGGGGGGATTTTTAGTTGAAATTAAGGGTATTGAAAAACTTTCTGCACTCAAACTGTACTTGCTCATTAAGAAAAACAACTTTAGGGTTATTAGCAGCGGAATTGATTTCAAAAATTTCTAGAAGATTGAGTGAAGTACCTTTTTGACATATGTGTAAAATATCTAGATCTGAATCAATATCAAAGCTATGGTTTTGATTGAGAATATGATTAGCAAAAGAACTTTTTGTATTATATTCATCCAAGACTTCTTTTATCAACTAATATTATATTACTCTTCCTTTATTGTAGAATTCAATGTAAATTCAGCTGATGATGAAACATGTACTGAATTACCGTACTGACATCTTTCAAATATTAAATTGTGGAGACGACTTTGAGTTTTTCTGCATCGTCAATCTACTACACTCCACTTTGAGATACAATGGACTTCTACCACAGGTTAAAGTAGGTATATTGAGTATAAGAACGTTAAGCAAATTCCACTGATTGAAGACATCACGTCAACTTTGGAGGTATAGCTCGGACGCGAAGTTTTTTTGCACGATTTTGTCATTTTGCCTTTGATTCAAATAAATTAACAACCACCTAATAGCTGAAAAGTTAAAAGTGCCAATCATATATATTCGTGTACAGTGGTAGTATAGAAGTATAGATAAAGGAATCTTCACTACTATCATATATCGTATTGGAATATCTTTTTTTTCTACAACCATACTCCAAAACACGCTTTTCTGCATACGTTCACGTTCTCAAACATGATTATTTCTCACAATAATTGAAATTGACATTAGTCTGCCTTCAAAGTGACACTTCTGTGCCAAAATATCCAATATCCACATCCACACTATTCATTGCTAGGCAACGGGCAACATCTATTGAATAGTTTGAATACAATACAATATACAATATCATTTATTTCCCATTGAACAATAATACATGTTTTTGGGTTCGTTAACATACATACAAAGACAGAAAAAACACAATAAATGCTTGTATAACAATAAAACATAGACATTCAAATAATCGGACACATTTGGTAAAACTCATTCATTGTGTAGAAGCAATTTTCAGTGAGGAATTTTCTTAGAGACATTTTGAATGTGCTTAGCGTAGGTCTGTCTCGGATTTCTTGGGGCAGTTTATTGAAAACTCTTATTCCCATTGTCTCTGAAGAGTCGTATTTCAGTTTGAGCCTCGAAAACGGAACGTAATAATTATTTTCATATCGAGTATTCATGCCAGTAATGTCATGAACTCTTCTGAATTTTAACTTATTTTGGAAAATATAAACACTTATTTCAAATATGTATAAAGAAATCAAAGGCATGATTTTGAATTCGACAAATAAATTTCTGCAAGAATTTTGCTTGTTCACCTGAGCAATACTTCGGATAATTTTTTTTTGTGAAATTAAAACGTCTTGTGCGGGTGTAGATAGACCCCAGAGACATATTCCGTAGCGTATACGGGAATCAACATAAGCGAAATACATGTTTAACAGATGTGCCTTTTCGAAAATCTCACTAAGATTTCTGAACATATATGCAAAAGAAGACAATTTTGACATGAGATTCTCACAAAGTTCCTTCCACGTGAAACACTCATCAATTCTTAGACCCAATATACTCCACTGAGGTAACCGAATTCATGATAGACAGCTGCCCAGTGTCGATTGTCAGTGGTAGACAATTCTTACAACAATATCAACAAACGTCAAGCACAAAATATTTGTGAAATATTCTTGTCCCATGATATTATAAATGAGATTGAACTAAAATAGATAGCGACAGTTCTCGAATTGAAAATACTCCACCAGAACTAAAAGAACAAGTTGATTCTTCGTCATCGAATTCAATCACTTCAACTTCAAGAGAAAAATATGAACCTGCAAATAAACTATCCAAATCAAGAAAAACATGTTTGAACGTCATTATTGTTTGGTGGATCAATATTTGTTCCGTGCTTTTCTGGGTTTGTAACTCACCACAATCTCAATAAATAAGAATTGATATATATATATATATATATATATATATATATATATATATATATATATATGTATATTGGTTATTATTTTTTTATAGGCGAAATTTGAGTTATACGAGAAGTTGCTGACTAATTGGACTTGTTCTATCCAGAAAGAACTGTTTTTCAATAGACGCAGCAACTTCTCGGGGTAGATTGAAAATCTGCCCTTCTACATTTGTATAGATTCCAATTTCAATTCTAATTTTTTCAGATTGTGGTAGATTACAAACCCAGAAATCTACGGAACAAAAAAAAAACATCTGAATGGTCAATATATTCAATGGTAAAATCGACTTTTTGCCTCTCTTGGGCACCGTGAAGACGAGAATAAGTCACTGACATTTAATTCCGTTTTACAAGTATTATTTTTAGCTAAAAAACTGTTGTAGAAAAAGTATAGTGTGTAACACGAGCAGAAATGCAATTTCTATTTCGAACTCGTGAGAAATAAGCAGTTTGCTGCACTCGTTGCATAATATACTATTCCGCACCTGTTATTGCTCCGGCATATCATTGGCAACATATTTGAAGTTGCCACGCTTCACTTGATCCTTGTACAGCAGAACCTCGAATCTCGCCGTACCCAGACTCGAACTCAAATATTAATCTTCCGCTATTCCGAACATGTTTCCTGTTTGACCATATTTCTCCCTTCCGGACTCGCGATTTCGATAACAATGAGCAACCGTGGATAAATCCGCTCCGTTTGGCACGGAGGCGCCAAGGTGTAATCTTTGATGTAGATCCCATTGTGGGGTATGCACCGTGATGAATGTGTGTTATGTGCTTTGAGAAGGAGCACGATTCATGGAACGCTCAGGTGATGATTTCCTTCCGGTCCGTTTGGATGAGTGGCAGCACGTTTGATCAGGAGTGATTCCGGGTGCGGGGAGTCGACTTTGTTTGGTACAGATGCTGTAGAACATGAGTATAACGACATATACAACATTTTTGGGGCATGTCCCCCATAATAATCCAAAATATGAAGCAGGAAAGTTGGGAATATATTTTCGAGTTTGCAACAATGAATACATTGGCCAAAGGCGACGTGCTATAAAAACCCGATTCAAGAAACACTATAAAAACATGAGGTACGGAAGGGTAGGAGAGTTCAGTGTCGCTCAGCTCTGGATGATGACCAAAGAATTGGTAGAAGCAATCTGAGATTGGGGTTGTGCATGATACAGGGCTGGTCGATGCATTTGTAAGTCCAGAGATAGAAAAACGTGAAAATGATATGCATGGTGACGAAATAATTATCTATTCCACCCCGCTAATCAGTTCATTGTTGATAAATTATAGAGAATGATCGATAACATAGTCCATATAGGTCCAAGAAAAACCTTCGCAGATACAGATTCAGTATTAATTTTCTTCTCCTGAAGATGCTAACTTCCTCAGCGAAATTCACGTCGAGCGCAAATGAAATTAATTTGATATTATAGTCTTCACAAACTCAGTTGAGACCACTTCTCTTCGGGCTTGAAGGCCGTCGTTCTTCGGAATTTCTTCCTGACGTTTCGCTAGCGCGAGTGGCCAGCTTCTTCAGAGGCTTATTCATCTCCGATGACTAAACAGTTCGATTTCTCAAGGCGTATTTATATTGATGCAGGTAGTCTGGAGTGTTAATTACTTCTGTCGGGTTCGGGGAATAATCATCATTACTAGTTGCCGCAACTAGTAATGATGATTATTCCCCGAACCCGACAGAAGTAATTAACACTCCAGACTACCTGCATCAATATAAATACGCCTTGAGAAATCGAACTGTTTAGTCATCGGAGATGAATAAGCCTCTGAAGAAGCTGGCCACTCGCGCTAGCGAAACGTCAGGAAGAAATTCCGAAGAACGACGGCCTTCAAGCCCGAAGAGAAGTAGTTATACTAATAACCTCGGCCGCGAAAGCCTTAACCATTTTGTCAGTTGAGACCGCACATAACCCTATATCAGCATATAGGATTAGTAATGTGTTTCATCAAAAATACGCCGACTGTAACTGAATTTCACTTTTTATATTTCCCCAAGTGACTTCGTTTGCACTGAGAAATATTATTTATTTTGTGGAAAGAAGGAAGTTTCGAGGATTCTTTTTGAGTTAATGCTAAAAGAAGATATAAATTTCATAAAAGGAACATCAAAAATCAAATACTTCCTGTTGATGTGAAAGGTATCTGATTCGTTCGAGTTTTGACTGATTGGTATACAACTTGACCAAGATATGATGACTCCCACCATACATGCTGATGATATTTTGATAAGGCCTAAGGTCATCTTATGTTCCATCTCACGATGGGCAACAATGAATTTTTCTGTTTGGACTAGTTACCGTGGCAACTAAAAAAAATCCGGAAGTTTTTTCGAGGCGCTACGATATTCAAATGGAAATTTTCTGACAGTCAAAAAATGAAAATATTATTTACAGCCCTCAAATAATGTAGATATACCTTGTGATAATAATGCAAAATACATTTCTTCCAGCTCTAGTGACCTGAAATCATGTAAGCCGATATACTGAAGTAGTACTCATCTGAGTTTTAGCTTTTAGTGTAACTAAAGTTGGTAATTTTTTTTATTTGACGAAATATCGTAGATATACCTACTTAGGATTTTTTTGCAATTACGTTGTTATTTGTAAAAATATATTTCTACCACCCTAACTTGAGTCTGAGTTTTAGCATTTGGATCAACCAAAGTTTTTTAAACTAGTGATTATTGTGCTTTCTAACAGAACCGGTTGAACAAAAATGACAAGTTAACATAATGTCAAAAACAACAATACCCTGACCAACTTGACATTCAGAGAAACTAATTTGAAATGTCAAGTTGGATTAATAATTTTTTTCTAAATTATGGTGGGAATTTTTTCAATCGAATATCACGCAAGCACAAATCAATCCTCGAAATTTTCAAAATATTTCAAGAATTTACCAAAATAATTCAAGCTCTTATGATATTATAATAAGTGTAAATTTTGAAGCAAAGTGGGCTCAACCCCCCCCACCCCCACCCCCTCGATTCTTCGAACTGTGATTTTTGTCCAATCTCGCACCCCGAATTCGTCGGGATCGATGGGAAAATCGTGCTCCTGGAAGGCAGCTTACATCTGACGACGGCCGCATTGAATTTGCTTTGTCAGTGAAACGATGTAGCCCGATATCCCTTTTGAATAACGAAGTAGTTTGATTCCCCGAAATCGATCCGTCAATGCTCCAGCTTCCGCTCGCTCCAACCTTCGAAATTCGATGTAATTATCTCCTGACTGGGAATGGGGGAGATTGGGGTACGTTCCTGGAACACTAGGGGTGAGCGGGGTAGGTTCCAGGAACGATGGAGGTGAGCGGGGTAGGTTCCAGGAACGATGGGGGTGCAGTTGCAGAGAAGAAGGGGCATGAAGAATCAATTCAATTCATATTATATCCAGAAATGTTCTTGTCATAAGCGAAATAAATGTTGTTTGAATCTAGCCCGGTCTCTCTAACACGCACGATCAAAGTTTAGAATGTAATGAAATCTCACGACCCAACTAGGTATTTTTTTTTTCTGAAAATCGAAGTTACCGCGAGCTGAAAGTCTGTGTACTACCAGAATTCGAAATTTAAATTTCAATTAAAAAATAAAGTGGTTTCTGCTCCCACTGAATTTGAAAAACAAGGTATCGGATTCGTGTAATCACGTCAATAATAGTATATATTTGGTAAAATCCAAGGTCAACCCCCCAAGTCCAATGCATATCTTTATAAAACCACATTTCGAAATTTTAGTTTAAATAAGAAAAATAAACAAAATTCATTGAATTCACAGCATGCTTACGTTCATTTCAATATTTTTCAATATAAAAAAAAATCGAAATCTGGTTTTATATAGACTGACAATTGACTTTCATTTTGGGGCATTATCGATTTTATCAGGAAATTACTAGTAGTGACGTTTTTTTCTCATCTACACTACATTACGATAGAGATTTTCAACCATAGAAAACCGTTATTTTCCAAACAATCATGATGTCCAGTTGACGGTCAAAATCAGTGGGTATTCAATTTTTCAACTTCGATGTTAATATTATCAAAATGTCTGACATCAGCGATATAGAAGAAAAATCATCGCTTCCTCCACACATCGAAGAGAGCAGAGAATGCAGTACATTTCATCCAAAAAATCTAAGGAAGTGTACGAAAAACTATATCATCGTTTCCCTCATTTATGATTTATTTTAATTACAATATTGTTGAATTTTTCATTACAAATGTAAATATAATATTTATAGTTTTTCATTATTTTCCGAACGTAGAAGAAACATCTTATGCAACTCTCATGTAATGTTTATTGATACACTCGCATAAACCATACGAAACTCACTTTCGGCCCGTTTCGTATCCTGATTAATGCTCGTGTATTGATAATTATCATTACTTACATGATCGTTGCATAATATACTATAACAATAAAGACTGAAGTGTGTGCCGAGATAGAACCTCTCAAAAAGAACCATCACAATATTACCTACTTTGCAACACTAAATACATTGGCATGAGTCGACGAACTATAAACACTAGCTTCAAGGAACACTGCACATTTCGTATATTTGTAAATCAAAAGTTTATTTACCTCGATGTGAGGCACTTCACTGTTTAAATCTTGACGACCTTCTTTCCCAAAGGAAAAGTTATATCATGAGTTTCCAGTGCGCATATGAATAGATTATAGAAATTCTTCAATAAATACACCAAACATTTTCCAAATTGACTCTTTTGGGGTGATCTGCTATGAATAAATTAAAATTTCCATAGCACAATCACTCATCATGACTGTTAGAAGTCAAATATAAACTAATCCAAGATTCAGCGGACGTAAACAATGATCAGATCGTGATCACCCCATAGTATTGGGAAAACGACTTCAAATTGCTACCAACGCTTTTTACAGTTTTGAAGCAGATGCGACTGACTGTGTTGTTTGAATTGCATCTTTGAGAATTCATGCATTGTAGTTCGAATTATTTTTTATTTGAATACTTTCGAAGTAGGTGTATCAGTTACCAGTGCTTTTGATCCTTTATATCTCTAAACTTCATAATTTGAATACATTGAAACTACATTACAATAATATTTTGTCATCATTGCGGCCCTGGTAAAAAATTTCGCGCACGTGACCTTGTTTACATCCACTGAACCTTGGATTGAAATGAACTATAGCCACTTTCACCCACGATATTGTTATTCAGAAAAATTGCTTATTTTTGTGCAGGGTGAGGAATTTCACCGCCTGTAATATCCCTAGAGCTTGCATTATTCAAGTTGCCGAAGTTCTTTGAAAATCCGCAGCTGAGAACAATTCCAGAATTTTAATCGAGCTCGTGGAATATTCTGTTGGGAAATATAATGTCGAAACTAGAATGAAACTATAATTAAATTTGGTAATCTGAAACGGGAGGTATTTTTCGAAAACATTCGACGTAGTCAGTGGGCATACTTGAAGACTGGCTTCAAATCAAATCATCTTTCGAACAATTCGTTCAGGCCAGTCTCTAATCTACCTACACAATAGGTTTCGGCTGGAACCTGTCAGAAAACAACTACTCCCCTGGCTAATACCACGAAGGGCATTGAATTATATCTGATTGGTGCCAGTGCAGGTTTCTTCACAGAAGAAAATCCTGCATTTGCTTCTGGCGATACGAATGATTGATTTTCAGTTATAGGGACGGACACACTTGCAGACCAGTTTCGGGCTGTTTGGCCACTCGTCAGTACAAGGCAGTGCCATCATCAACATGAAGTCGATGACTTCCCACAATTGAAAATCCAAAACCTTCATAGTGTCAAGCCCCGACTAGAGCTGATGATGTTTTTACATTTTTCTCGTAGGAGGAATGGGCGAATTCGGTTTGCTTTTGGAATACCTTGTCCATGGGTAGATGACGCAATGACTTCGATGTTCGCATCAGCTTTGGTCGGGGCTTGATACGAAGGTTTTTAAGTTTCAATTATTACAAGTCAGCGACTTTATGTTGATGATGGCACTGCCTTGCACTGACGAGTGGCCCGAAACCGGTCTGCGAGTGTGTCCGTCCCTGTATTTGAAAATCAATTCCTTCAATTGCATCGCCAGAAGCGAATGCAGGAATTTCTTCTGTGAAAAAACCTGCACTGGCACCGGTCGGATATAATTCAATGCCCTTCGTTGTATAAGCCAGGGTAGTAGTTGTTTTCTGACAGGTGCCAATCGAAACCTACTGGCTAGGTAGATTTGACTGGCCTGAACGAATTGTTCGAAACATGACTTGAGGTATTTTTTGGTCGTATTGTTCTCATATCCCAATTGTGTGAAAAAATTTTAATTTGGTATATATCTAAATGAAAGAATTATACATATTATCAAACCAATTACTATGTTCATAGCTTTGTTTTTTTTTTAAATGGAACTAATAAGAGGGGAACTTCAGAGCCCTGAGAATTGTAAACGAATAATAATTTCAAATTCTGAAATTATTATAAAGCGTATGGTTCTATCTAGGATTATGACTAGGTTGAAAGCGTTTCAGCATATCCTGGAAAATTTTTGGCTGATGGTTCAGATGAATATAATAGTATACTTGAGTAGTATTATGAATGAAATTCTATACTAAACTAATATCAAAAGCCTCTCCTATACAGGAACCTAATGAAATCCTACGCAAAATCACTAATTTCAAAGTTTTCCGTTCAGAAATTTTACGTTGACTGATCACGACATAACAGGCAGATTTTTTGTTATAATTGCACGAGTGGATGAAAATCATCGATAATTTTGCAAGAAAGCGTGATATCTAAAAATTGCAAGTTTATTTTCATATTTTGGCGGAAGTGCCCGAGTCCGAAGGACAAGGGCTCTTTTACAAAATATGAAAATAACCGAATGCAATTTGTATAAAATATTACGCTTGAATGCAAAATTATCTGGTCATTTTTATGTACGAATGTAATTCATTGGAATATTTCACGAATAAAGAAATTCTCAAGGAAATGATATTTTTCGTTCATTTATACTTTCCTCTATAGATTGTATGGAGCACTCACCCAAACGCGAAATGTTTTTCTATTTTTGAAGTTTATCTGACATTTATTTGTGTTGTTTACTGACGTCTAGCGATACGGTTTCGAATGTGTTGTTATGGTGACTTGATACAATGCAATTACCGCTGTAAGTTTTCGATAATTGCATTGCTCTTATGGAACATTTTATATATGAGGGAAATATTCAAAGGTGATACCACGAGTCCTTCAAATTTGATCGATGAATTTTCATTTTCCACAAAAACTTTTTTATTTGGCAAAAGTATGAAAACAAACCGATTGATAAAATCACGAGTCCGTAGGACGAGTGATTTTATCTAATTCGGTTTGTTTGAATGCTTTTGCCTCAAAATAAAAAAGTTTGAGTGTTCCGAAAATGAAAATTTATCTTATTAAATTAGAAGAACGAGTTGTATTTGGAGAGATTATTTTTTGAACAAATAGAAGGAAGAACAATTTGATTGATCAGTATTTCATTCACTTAAGAAGGAAAAGAAAATAGGTAAAAATTTTACAAATTTGAAATGTCAAACAACGATGTATGCCCTCTATGATCCAGAAGAGATATGGTGCTTACGCATTGAATATTATAATGCTTGCCGACGATACCAATAGATGGCGTCAACCTCTCATTGTATGAGGATGAGGTTCTTATGAAATGAAATTCGCGCCAGGAGGAACATAAAATCATTCGTTATGTCGTCGTATCAAAATCTTCATACAACAGTTTCTTCTCATACAACAAAAAATGAATTGTATTTAATAAAAACTAATTTTACGCCATCTTCATTTGAGTTAAGGAAACCTTAAATATTTGTATCGGTCGTTCGCTATATCTGTCATAAAGTTGGGTTATGAGCTATTTACACAGCTTACTTACTATATTACATGTTTGAGTGTTCATTGAAGTGTGTTATGTTATTATTAGGCTGAAAAAGTGAGAAGTGAATGACTATTAATGATAAGGTAACTCTTCATTCATGATAATTTATATAAATATGAGCCAGTTCAATAGAATCGACGCGGTAAACCTTATAATTTTGACAGTTCAAAGGTAAACAATGTTTTATCGAAACAACCGAAAGGACCAGGCAGTTTTATCAGCATAATACCCAATGATTGGATAAAATAACCATAGAATAACCCGCTACTATTGGTTGAAATGCCAAAAATTTCACATTTTGACAAGTGAAAAAAATAATCATCATAATTCAATGTGATCTCAACCCAATTCTTCACAGAACATAATATAATAATATTCATTTACCATTTGGAATAATACAGTGGGTAATACAGTGGATGAGATAGAGTGAATAGATCAGTTTAGACCAACGAAGTAGAGAATTCCACTCGTTTGTGAGTCAGAGAATTATTATAAAAATACAAATAACAATATAATACATGTAACAAAATAAATGAGTATACATATTAACAATAGAAGCGTGTATACATGCTTGTAAAACATCCAGCCCGGGCCATTTTGGCTACCTTATTAATTAGTCAATCATATTTAATTCTCGTCCACTAATTACCACATTGTTTGTAGTAAGAGGTTAATGAATTTTACAGTTTTTTCCTGTTGTACACCAAATTAATCGCTGTGTTTTCTGCTGCAGGAAAATTATTTCCAGGACGAGAAATTAAACTGAAAACATTAATCAACACTCTCTTTTCTCTACTACGTCATTTTACTGCACAATTATTTCGTCGACAAAGAACGACGGACGAAAACGGAGAAAAAAATCCGAAAAAGCACAAGTGGAAGAACAATACGAAGCCTTTCTGGTAATTACCGGAGGTAGGTAGTCCCGTAATAATCCGGTTAGTTTCGAAAATATGATAAAGGCCTTCATTGAAGATGGGAATCGGTTGTGTTTTGAAGTTAATGAGGAGCGGTTGAAAGCCATCGTCTATTCATTAATAAAGTCTTAAAACACTGTATAAAAAACAACACGAAGTTGAGACTCAAAACTTAAGTTTCCATACTTTTCTTCAATTTTTTTTCCTTTGTTTTCATGTAATTGATCAAACCCATTTTTTGGTATCATCTTCTACTTGTTCTTCCTATTTGTTGCGAAAAACTGTCAACCACATTCATTGAGACTTTCGATATAGCCAGAGAAGTCAGAGATCGTATATCGTTCTCCTATAAATTCATTGCAGATTAAATATTTTTCAATGAAAGAGTGTAGGCTTTTATAGTCGGCGTCTAAAGAGATGAAAACGACTGCCGGTATTATAAGCCGTGGTCAGCAGGTTTTTGGACGTGAACGAACAAATTAGGACACTCGTCTGTTGCTGCATCGCCCTTGAAAACGGTTTGAAATAATAGGGGATCAGGTCTGATGTATTCTGGAGTATGTAGTCCTTCCACAGGATATCATACTGAATTTTTCATATTTGAAGCGTATGACCAATTATTAATATGAAATCTTTGTTTCAGAAGTTGCCAGCGAATGGATATGCAGATTGCATCATGCTTTGGTGAGTATTCTCAAGTAATTTGGCCGTTTGTTTCTTGAGGAGTGAATGTATTTCAACTCACATACAAAGACAAAGGGTAACAAAACTGCATGTTTATAATCAACTGTACTTCAACTAATTGATACTCAATAAAAAACTTCAAACTTCAAAAAAAATCAACTCAATGGATATGACAAACTATCCGTGTCCGATGAAAGCATGTGAGATCAATAGCTGAGTGTGTTTCCTACAAGATTAGATTTCTGTTTCGTGCTAAAAAATAATTCTCCTCAGTTCTTGTGATGAACAAAGCACATATTCAACCTGTCTTGGAATATAGTTACCATGTATGGGGCTCGGCACCAACACATTCATTGAAGCTTCTTGATCCTATTCAGAGGAAAACAATCAGTTTTGTTGGTGTTTCTTCGCTCACGGATTCGCTCACTTTGTTTGAGGATCGTGGAAAGATCGGAGACTTGTCTCTATAGATATTTTCACGGCCGGTTCTCTTCTGAATTGTTATCAATCGTTGCACCCTTGGCAATATCTACACGGTTGACCCGACGACTACAGAATTCCCACCTCTTTGTTGCAAGCTTGGAGATCTGTCGAACCTCTCTTGCTCAGGGATTCTTTTTCAATAGAACAGCTGAGCTTGGGAACTCCTCGCCGAGAGAGGTTTGTCCTGTGGCTTGAAAACTTCAAAAATGTCCTTTGTATTTCCTGCCCCTTGATTCTTAGGACATCAGGGCTTTCTTTTCGTGTGAATCTGTATAAAAAACATTTGATCATCATTGATTGTATTCGAAGGAACTGTAAACTTTCAGGCAAAGCAATATTCACTGAATTATTGTCTTAATTCCGCTATAACAGAATACAAATACAATTTTTATTTTTCTTTGTTTCAACAAAACTAGTGAATCATAGTTTCGAAGAATAATACCGTTTTTTGTGACCACTATTCTGTAGGTCCTCTATTGTTCAAAATCTCAACATTCTCCAATTTTTCCATCCATTATGTTCTGTTCCAAATTGCAAACTATCGCATTTGTTTTTTTGTTGTCGATATATTGGCTGTTGTATTGTGATAATGAGATTTGTTCCCGCATTTGCCGACAATTCCGTTTTCCCCTCGTGTATTCCCTACTTTGAATAGCTATTTATTATGTCAAAGAGTACCTGTGATCTAATAAATTGAGCAAACATAACGTAATTACTCGTAAGACTCTGCCAATATAGTAGATTGAACGTCACCTTGTTGTTTGTCGAGTTCACCAGTGTGGGTGACAAAGAGCTCATTGTATACCGAGGCGAAAAATGTTCATATTTCTAGATGCAGAAATAAAACACTTTCCTAGGTGTTATACTATTTTATCTACACCCATACTCTACTAATACACTTATACAGTGTCACACATAAAGTTTGCGACATATGGAAGTTTTTTTTATTAATAGATATAATGAAAATTTGGCTTGGCAGTTAGTTTGTGCTTGAAAAATTAGTAAAAAACAGCCTCTTTTCTTTTGTCATGTGATACTCTAAACCTGTCAAATTTGACATATTTTTCGAAAATCCTCAAAAAATCATTTTTTTGGAAATTTCGAAAAATGCCAAAGAGAAAAAGTGCTCAGTTTCCAATTTTATACCTTTGCTCGAAATTTGGACTCTTTACTGTCACTTCGACTTTTTTCCAATTTTTTTAATTTTTCGAATCTTTCGCTCTATCGATTCGAACGAAACATGATTCAAATTTCATAATTTTGATGATTACGAGACTTCAATGTCACATCTTGCCTAGAAAATACCCGCATTGGCCTGTTACCAGAAAAAGAAATGAATACACCTCCAGAAATACGTCTTTGTTGTTGCAAAGTTCATCTAGTTTTTTCATTTCATTGTCAAACTGATTCGGTTTTTCCATGTGTGGACGTTAATATGTCAGTAATCGAATAAACGAATTCCTCTTCATTCTTATTACACTCGTATTTCTATTTTTAATAGATTTTTATCCAGTTTGATTATTTTTCTGACCAATAATTCAGTTACAAACTAACTAAAAGCTAGATGAACTTTGCAACAACAAAGACGAATTTCTGGAGGTGTATTCATTTCTTTTTCTGGTAACAGGCCAATGCGGATATTTTCTAGGCAAGATATGACATTGAAGTCTCGTATTCAATTATGAAATTTGAATCATGATTCGTTCGAATCGATAGAGCGAAAGATTCGAAAAATTAAAAAAATTGGAAAAAAGTCGAAGTGACAGTAAAGAGTCCAAATTTCGAGCAAAGGTATACAATTGGAAACTGAGCACTTTTTCTCTTTGGCATTTTTCGAAATTTCCAAAAAAAAACTGATTTTTCGAAAAAAATGTTAAATTTGACAGGTTCAGAGTATCACATGACAAAAGAAAAGAGGCTGTTTTTTACTAATTTTTCAAGCACAAACTAACTGCCAAGCCAAATTTTCATTATATCTATTAATAAAAAAAACTTCCATATGTCGCGAACTTTATGTGTGACACTGTATATGCCCACAGCCCGTTTTATAATGAAATCCATTACGATACAGATTTTCATTACGATACAGATTTTCAACCAATAGAAACCCATTATTTTTCAATCAAGCATGATGTGCAAGCTTTGCATTTTGACGTTTGTCAAGTCAAAATCAGTTAGTATTGAATTTTTGAAGAATTTAGTCAATTTTCGATAATCGTATGAAAATGTCTCATAGCAGTGATATAGAAGAATTACCAGCGACTCCTCCAGACAAGAGAAATGAACAATCAAAAGGATTATATTTTACATTCGACGAATGCAACATATATATTTTTATTTTCGACTAAACCAAATGAGCTCTCATGGCCGAGTGGTCACTGGCGCCGGCAGTGATCAGAAAGGTCCGGGTTCAAATCCTGACCTCGGCAGAGATTTTTTTCCATTTTCTTTCCCCTCTTCATTTTTCATTATTGTATTTTCCGTGGTTATGCCATTAATTGTAATTTTGTAGAATTATCCAAAGAAATACGATTGATTACCTACTATAATTGTGTTCAATATAAATACCTAATAAAATATATAAATCTTCATTATTTATTGGGTGTAGATGAAATAGCGTATGCAACGATCGTGTAATGATGGTTATTAATACACTCGTATAAACCATACGAAACTCACCTTCGGCTCGTTTCGTATCCCCGTTTATGCTCATGTATTAATAACCATCATTACACGATCGTTGCATAATATACTATTATTCCCAATAATTTGAATGTTATACCTATGTAGAGTAACTCAGAAGATACTGTAAACAACTGTGAAATGAACAACATGCTTTCAAACTTTCCGTCACTTGCTTTGATTGTCAAACAACGACGTATCGGTCGTTTACATTCAACTTGCCAATCTTTTCAGATTTCTCATTCTGATAGAAAGTGTAAAATTTATAAATGGTTTGTGAAGGAATAATATTTTTGTATTTTCTACATCAGTTCCACGAGACTCCTATTCGGACTGAACACCGATACTACCACTTGACAACGACTGGTAGATTTTAAAGGAATCTGGAGTCGGTGGGTGTTTCTGATTCATTCAGGAAACAGTTCCCACTAGTGAGGATAATGATTATGGTGGATTTGATGAGAAAATGAATCAATCAATACCGTACACCTGTGAAGACTTGAGTTCTCGATGATTTCCAATTGACCAAAGAGAAGGGAACTTTGGAATGTATCAGATATACTACTTCGCATCCTACAGGGGTGCCGAATGAGCCTTGGATAGTCATTCTCGATCTCCAAACTAGTCTGAGATATCTGTTTCTAAGTTTTTCTGCGCCAGGTGAACAAACAATTATCGCCCAAACAGGAGAGAAAAACTCAAGAAATGTCAAGATCCCGATTATGCAGACACTATTTTATCTTTCCAATGGCTTATGTCTCTGATCGTAGGAAGCTTTGATTGAATTGTGCTTTTACTCAGAGCACATGATCCCTAAATGCAATGATCACTAGAATCACGAATTTGTTGAGTTCCAGGGTTATGTCGCTAGCGCAACCTCACCTCTGAAATAATAATGATAATAAAGACAATCTGCCATCTTCATTCCGAGCCACACTAACCAACCATTCGTTGCTGGCGCTTTCGAGCGGAGGGAGACATTCAATTGTTTCGGCGCAGACTGATTGTTCGAGTTTAAATTGGAGCAGCGGCCGTTATCAGTAGCATTCTCCGACTCCGAACTATCAAAACGCTCGGTGTCGGATCGTTTTGCGCGATTCATCAAGTCGCTTCGAAATTATTACAGTCGTGAGTGTCGTATAAATAGGTCGAACAATCGCGTCAGAGTAGGCGGAAGTCTCGCGAGAGGAGCGCAGCGACAGGCGGAGTTGGATGAGGAAGTTCTCCGTGACGTGCGAGAGTTATAATCGGAGGTGGAAGTCGAGATATCATTATGGTCTATGGATTCCGCAGGGTGGTTCGTCGTGGATTTGAGAGATTTGCTATTCGGCTATTGTGGGGGGAGGGGGGTTATTTGGGAAACAACAGATGACTGATTTTCTCGTTTATGTTTTATTATTATCAAAAGTTATATTTTCCATTCAGTTATAATTTAATAATTATGGAGAGAAATTCAAAGTCACAATTGGTCGAAACGAACAACTAGACTAACTAGAGGATTCATCGGCATGATATTCATACAATGTTAGTGTATTCCTGTGGCGATTTATAGTGAATCTTGAACAATTTTTTATACATACAGATTCACAAGAAAGGAAAACCCTTTAATGCTCAAAGAACAGCGCGTGAAATGAGGGGCAGGAAATACGAATTAACATCCACATTAAATTTTTGAAGTTTGAAGCCTGAATGTGGTGTTATCCAAGCACAAGCAGACATTTCACCGATAATAGATACATTTATTATGATAGCACATTTTCCATCAAATCTCGATTTTACGTACGCAGAAATCAAATGAGTGAAATATGCGCGATGAACATTATGCTATATGCCGTAGTTGAGTTCATAACATAGATTGTTATTCATAAATCCCTGCATAGCAGAGATGTGTAATATAAATATTCATTCCGATAGGTATGTAAACTAGGTTAGTTTAGTTCGAAACCGAATTTTCCACTGCTATGTAGCTAATTCTAATTAATTTCTTTTTAATTCACACTGAGCTGTATAAAAATATAGCTCACTTTGAAATGATCTTCACAACAATATAAACACGGTTTCTCATTATATTACACCCTTGCTTTCGTACTTTTGGCATCGCTTGTAACCTATAATACTTAATTAGGAAGTCGTTTCAACTTGCATAATCTGTATAGAAATTGAAACCGAAACGCTCAGAATAAACAAACATGTGAAACGTCACTTGACATCGTCTAAAGCGCACGCTAAATGTTTTGAATTTCACGTTGAGAAATAGTTGGGATATTTTCATTCAGGAAACAATTTTTTGAGTTTTCTCTCCTCTATAAATGAAAAGGAAGAAGCTTTGAGTTCTTATAATATCTATCATTTGGTTAAACTAGTATATTTTCTTCGATACGTAACTGCGAAATAAAAAAAAATGAAATTAGTTAATGGTTGATATTTTCATTTGAGCAATATAATATTGTGATCTGAATTCAAAAGCTCGGTTAAGAAGTAGTATCACAATTCAGCCGAATATTATTCACGTTAATGCGTGTGAGCGAATAGGAGTGAGAATTGTGATCACATTTTATAGATATGTGAATTTTTTCTGGTGAGTGAAATCATTATTATTTTTTTAAATCTTTCAGGTTCAACTGAAAATATCTAAAACAAATATCACTGCATTTATAGAATATTCAAAACGCGTGCACACTTTAGAATGTTGTTACCAGAAAACTTCTCTTGTGTTTTTTTATGATCACTACGAAATTTTCAAATGGTTATTGAATATACTACAATATAAGATTATTCTTGAAGGTAGGTCATTGAAGATGAAGTTTGTTTTGATCAAACGTCAGATTGATCTCGCGTTCTATTCTTTGTTCTATCCAAAAGTGTATTGGCAACAACGTGTTTCATGGATCGGGTGATCTCGAAAATCTTCAGGAATTTCAAACACAAGCGCACCCTTGAGCCGAAATTTTGAACAACTACACCCTGTCTGCAGGTTTGTCTGAAACAATATCGCAACACTGAATGCACCAGTATATGCCATCTTAGACACAACGTTCAGAAGAGGCATGCGACATTGATTGATCCATACTCAATGAACAAGCAGCAATCTTTTCATTTCCGTTCAAAAAAAAACAAGTAGCTTCTTCGACTTTCTTCTTTTCTTTCCATTTTTTTTTGTCTTAGGTTCCACTCGACCATGTGTGTACCATTTGTTGTGATATATGTTCAGCTAATTTCGACTTATCTATTTCTCGTCTTCTCAAGATGTTATGTTCAGTTGTCCTTATTCCTAATGGCCTTGATGTTTCACCAGTATAAACACTGGCACATACACAGGGGATGCTAGAAACACAATTCATCGAATATTTTTGTATATCATGAAAGTGTAAATGATTCATTTATGACATAACAAAAAATCATGCATATTTCTTATCGAAAACAGTAGTTGCCCTCAAGTATCATGATCCCAATCGTATTTCATCTCCCACATCCAACCTGCATCCGTTCCGCCTCACCCCGGCTTTGTATATTCATCGCGTTTCGCTCGATACTCGCGAACTTCCGACGGAGTTTAATAAAAAATGGGCGCTCTTGCGTCGAGAGTTAATCTGGGACATCTGGGAGTGTATTAAAGTCCTCGAGATGAAATGCCGACGCTCACATTATCTCAGATATTACGGCCGGGGCATTCTTCGAAGCCGGAGCTCCAATTCTCGAATGAACAATTTTCGTCGAGTGTAAAGATTCAGCGGGAAATTCAGGAGTGATGTATGTATACAGGGTGAAACTCGGTAAAATGTTGATATTCGGAGAGATTATTCAAGAAATGAAAGGGGGGAGAGAGAGAGAGAATATACTTCATTGTACAGACGATTTGACACCATGGTTACAAAGCTTTTTGCAGACTGATACAAATACATAAGGAATTTTTCAGGGTGGGGCAAATTCTGATTTTTATTAGAAAAATAAAAATCATTGATTAAAAAAAAACACGATTCATTTGATTTTTTAAATTTGAAAATAAAATTCGAACATTTTGATTCTTTGAAATTATTGTTGATTATTTTAATGTATAAGTCTAAAAATTTTGATACAATTTGCGGCTCAAAAACTTGTGACAACACATTTGTCGCGCTTCTTGCAAGAAAATTCTTGTCGCGATTTGTTTTCCTTCTGTCCTATAAACTCGCTATACAGTGCCGAGTAAGGCACGGGCGCGTTTGTTGTGCTTTTTGCAAGAATATTCCTGTCGAGGCTTCTTTTCCTTCTCAACCTATAAATTGACGTTGGCCAATACTTTCACGCATTTTGCTAGTTGTACACTCAGATATTAGAAACAGATTAGGCATAGAGAAAGGAGGGAAACTCGTGTTTTTGTTCAAATTGTATAACGAAAATGAATAGACTGAAAATATACAGTAATAAAATTTAGGTGTTACGTTTAGTTTAAGAATTTAGAATTATGTACTTATTTTTTGTTGTTTTTGCTAGAAGCAGATACTCCTTTTGATCTTCGATAAAACTTTTATATTATGTTGTTATCTGGTTCTGAAAAAAAAAACATAAATTGATTTAAATCATGATTTAAATTCAAAAAATCAAGCGATTTAAACCATGATTTTAATCGTGATTTTAATCGTGATTTTAATCACTTGATTTTAATCAGCCCAACCCTGGAATTTTCAAAACCGTACTACACATAGGATCACTACAAAGTTGAATATCATGAATAAAATGAGAAATATGTACCTTCCATAAAAACAAATAAGGTGAGTGTTAACGCGTTTTTCATGAGTGAGCAATTTTTTTGTATTTTGTAGCTGTTTCAAACATTTCAAATTTTGTCATGCTAATGTCTGCTCAGAAACTTACACATCATTATTGTGATGTGACAACTAGAATTCAAATTAGAACCTTGGATCACACTTTCCCATAGTTTTGGGGCAAGTGTGAATGCGATACTTCTTTGTAAGGGGTTTACTTGCACAATTAAAATGGGGCAATTGTGTGTATATTGCACACCGAGGTGGGAAGTGATTCATTCCTGTCGTGATATCAATTAGTTAAACCGAGACGCAAAGCGTCGAGGTTAGCTAAGATCTCGAGACAGGAATGAAACTTCCTACCGAGGTTTGTATACAATTTTATTGACAACCACCATATTTCGATTAAAATTAATAAATCTCTGTTTCGTTCTGAACATCCCTAACATATTACATTTAACGAAAAATTATCAAGAACGCGGTTTCTCAGAATAATCAAGTGGATATATTGTTACCGTGGCTACGTGGTATACTATTGTCACCAATATAAATGTCAGATAAAGTCAATAATGACAGATAAAGTCTAGAATAGATGAAATGAAGGCGGAAAGTAGAGGTGTGTTAATGTAGACGATTTAACACCATGCAATTCTCAAAACCGTAGGTACATAAGATCACTATAAAGTTGAATATTTTGAATGAAATAAAAAATGTATACCTTCCATAAAAACAAACAAGATAAGATCGGGTAAGTGTGAACGCGTTTTTCATGAGTGAGCATTTTTTTTTTCATTTATTGCTGTACAAAAAATTTCAAAATGAAACCTTGGATCACACTTTCCCATGGTCCTGGGGCAAGTGTGAATGCGGTATTTCTGTGTAAGGCTTATTTGCACCATGAACATGAGGCATGTCTGCAAAATATATATGAAAAATCAGCAAAATGTCTTGAAAATTAAAATGTTCTCCTCAGGTCAAGAAAGAACTTCAAAAATGTCTTAGTCCACTGAAACAGAAGTCTTCGATTTCTGGCTATGAGATCTTATTTTTTCCATATTTTAGAATTATCAGATATTGAATTTTAAATGGAAGTAAATTTCTCCCACACCATTTAGGAATTCTGGTAATATCGTCATTTATCACCTTATTGCAATTGTAAAGATTCTAACTGTGCCATATCATTATTCGTCAAATCATTGATATAGGCTAGAAAGAGAACTGGACCCAGAACAGACCCTTGTGGAAAGCCCGATTCCACTGAAGACTTGATGATTTGATTACTATTCAATCAGTAAAACTGAAAGTACTAAAATTTATGAAAGTTTCCCTGGACCTTAGTAGTTCAGCTTCTGGAGCAGTATTTCATAATCAACAAAATCAAAGGTTTTTAGAAACTTGGGTGTTTTCGTGGAGAAAATGAAGTTTGGGGTTCTACTTTATGACCTTTCTCTCATCTATATAAAAAAATTAGAACTCACGACCTCTATGGAAGATAGAACAACCACTTCTCCACAATTGATTCCAGTTTAGACGTTATACATACAGTAAATTTCGTGAATCTTTTTTATTACTCTGGAAACCAAATTATGTATTTCTGATGATTTCATTTTTTTTAGTAAAATTTTAGATTCTCACTTCACCAATTTTTCAGTTATTTCTATGAGAGTATAGAATTTGGAGCAACTCAACTGATGAAATTTATATCGGTGGATTTTTTTTCTCATTTACTACACATTAATTATTTCGAAATTGTAAGGATATGATTCGAAATATAACTCACCATATAGAAAGGTTGGACCAGTGAGCGCCTTTCAAAAAAAAACCTTCGTTAGGAGGAACATACATTCTCATTATTGAACTATATAAATTAATTTTCTGACTAAACAGACTGTCTGAAGTCATTCATGGTCACTGGTGGGCCAAAAGCTTGGAGACTTTAGACTGGGTGGGCCACAAATCCTCATCTCAAACTAATGAAGAAAATCTTAACAAGAATAGTACTATCATTTCGACCCTACACTGAAGAATATACTGCTGGAGTTGATTTCTCCGCTCACTTGTCCACTTATACATTTATCAGTGTGCTCGCAACATTTTTTAACTCCAGATAATTTTTCATAAACACTCGCTCCATTTTCATTGAACCGTTCCAAAAATTATTTCCTGTTAGTGGCGCTACTGAGACTATTAGGGTCAGTTCATTAGGCACAAATGTTTCACACACTCCATTTAAGTCTGTCACATCATATCCCCAATCATTTCAATTGAAAAATTAGTGGGTTCACTGTAATTCAGTTTGGAATGACATGTTTTCGTTTCATTTTCGATAAACTCGTTTTAGTCAGAGTTATCCCGTATGTTATAAACTGTTTTGAATACACTTTCGCTCATATTTTTTGTTGGAAGACAGATTTTGGGCTGAATTCATTTTCTCTTGGTATTTTTGTACCCTCTCACAATTTTGATATAAATGAGGAGGGGAAACAGTTCCTATTGAACGTTTGCTTGAAAGTGGTTGACAATGTTCCTTGCTAAATGGTAATGGTTCGGACTTCCATTGTCTATATTATCAACTCTATTGAAACCTGTTGCTAAGAACGGACCCAATGGGCACACGTACGTTGAAAACACGTTGAGAAGATGCTACATAACCAACCGTTGAAAAACAGTAAAAATGTCGCGGGAAGTAACGTTTTCTTGCATCGAGAATTATAGTATTGAGAAACGTTGTGTTTCAACGTATTATTATAATTCACTTCATGCGCGATCTGAACGTTCATTTACAACGTGTTGCTATATAATATTACTATACGAATTTATATTTGTAATAAATAATGTATAAATAATATTCATTTCCACCATCATTTATACCTTTGATAAACGTTGTCCATCAACGTTATATAATAATATATCTTGACCCAAATACTAATGTTGATTCAGAACATAAATATATATTATATTACCCCACAAGTTTATTTACTCAATCAATTACATATAAAATAATGTTTATTTCCACCATAAACTATATCTTTAAAGTACGTGGTCTTTCAATAATATATCACGAGTATAATCATACAACAACATTGTTCCATAACGTTGACGTATATTATATCACTATACAAACTTTATGTTCTTAGTGACATATTCAAAAATGAATGTAAGATGAAACACAACACCTTCAGTATCAATTTTCCTTCCCCGATCCAGCAAGAACTCCTTTGTTTTGGATTAATCAAAAGGAATCTTATCTCTTCGTTCCCAAGCATTCTTCTGGTCAAGTCCTCCGTCTCTTATCACCTCAGACGCTCTGACAAAATCAAAATGGTGGAGAATCTCCTGAAAAATAGAGATAGTAGGCATAAAGTAATGGTGATTAAACTGAAATTACAGAATATTTGAATTATATGTGCTTGAAATGCTAAAGTATTACTCACCAACTCAAAAATGATTGTACAACACTATTATATCACAAACTAAGTGGGTAAAACTCAAACGTCAACATGACCTGCTGCCGTTCGCGATAACCGCTACGAGCTCGAGCTACGAGATACATCGATGAGCGCTATGAACAGAGTCTGCGCGGAAGCAATTCGTTCAACGTGAACGTTGATACCATGTTTTACACTTACGTATATGTTACCGAATTATTCAATAGAGAGTATAAATGATATGTAATTAAAATTTGAATTGGAAGTTGATGATATTGTTTTAATGAAACGTTTAATCAACGTGTTTCATCAAGCAGTAGTTTTCGAATGTATGTAAATAACTTCTTTCGATGTCGTTCCGTAGTAACTAATGAATAAAACACATGAACAACGAATATATCAATACAGTGGGATAATAAGATTGAATGGTTGTTTAGCTGATAAAATACGTATCTTCATAAATCTCCAACAACAATAAGGTAATAAACTAATTGATAGGTTCGTTGAAGAATGCATTCAAAGTAAAAGTTGATATAATGTTCAACATTAACGTGTTTCTTACGTATTTCATCAACTGGGAGCATGACTACTATGAGATTAATGAGAACATGACAATATCATTCATGTATGACGTATTATCAAAGGGGCCTATTAACTAGTAGTTGTTGAAAGCATTTGATACAATGTTGAAATTACGTTGCTTGGTAATGTAAAAATCACTTCGGAGAATAGTGCATATTATCGAAATCATTTAGTAACAAGAATATAACGTAGGTTCATGATGGATTTGAACTGTGTATTTTATTATAACTATCAACCAGATGAGTCAAAGAAGGTTGATTAGTCGTTTGAAAAATACGTTCGATGTGAACGTTGATACCATGTTTTACACAAACGTGTATGTTATGGAATTGATCAACAGAGTATGAATTATATGTTACTTTAACGTCAAATGGAGAGATATAGATATCGTTATCATGAAACGTCTAATTAACGTGTTGTACCAATTACTGGTTACTGAATGTTTTTGATACAATGTTAAAATAACGTACAATATCATAGCATTTGAATCACACTCACAAACAACGTATTCTCACCAGTTTTCAATAGTAACTATTACATTAATACGTTGAATTCAATGTTATTGACACGTAACTTAAACACGTTAGAAGTTATAACCAAAATGACAACGTTGAAAAAACGTTGAATAAACGTACGTGTGCCCATTGGGGAAAGATTAAAATACAAATCAAGTGAGAAAATCAAATCAAAATCAAATTTTCTGTCAATAATGAAATTAGGTATTGATTGATCAAAGAAAATACTGTTGGTACAAAAATCGAGATATCGAATATGAAATATGAGTCAAAAAAAACAAAAGAAAACAAAATAAATGAAACAATATTGTGGCGAGAAATTTGAGGTATCGAATATTAAATACTAGTCAAAAATGTAAATGAAGAAATTGAAAGAAATATTATGAAAAAAAGTTGAAACCAAGTTTCAAGTTGAGTGCACTCACCTTTCGTGTGAATCTGTATATACATATTAGATAATAATAATAAAGAATATTATGTAATAAAATAATGTTTTCTCCTTTCCAGCCTCCACCTCCAGGACTCGACCCCCACCGCATGCAACCCTTCGAAGGGCCCGACGCAGACACCGATAAACTGCGGATCGTGGAAGCTCCAAGCCAGCAGGGTTCATCCGTTACGTGCGCCCCCCGACCCTAAGTGAAATATCGTGTTGTCCGAAAAGACAGAAGACTCGCGTTTTCTTCCAGACCCTTGTCATTCTCTCGCCCGGTGTATTCCGACAACTGGACGGAGAACTGATAAGGGCTTGTGGGAAACCGAACTACGACGGGACACCTGATGACGCGAGCGGGGTGTGGAGCTGGATCGATTGGAAAAGGGGGTGTTTTGGGTAGGGGGGGTGGTGTTCGATTTGTCTTGAATGAGGATTTATGCAACAGTAATTTTCACTTTAACTTTAACTGTGGAAGACTAACTTTCCATTTTCAGTGGACCATTTTATACACAGAATTTTTAATTTCACTTCAACTTCATAAAATATAACTTCCTCGACAGAGATGTTAATTTGCTTCTGCGTGAGCGCAAATCACAGACCAATTGAATTGAAACTTTAACTCTAAGATAAACGACTGAAAGGTGCTGATGCTGAACCACCTCCATTTTAACCAATTATACGACGGGTATATTCCGGGCTACGAAATTCGCATGAAAAAAGTGTAGAATATGATATCTCACGTTGTAACTAGGGATTTTTTATAGATTTCAAAGCAGGGTTGGGCTAATTAAAATCATGATTTAAATCGCTTGATTTTTAAAATTAAAATCACGATTTAAATCAATTTTTGTTTTTTTTATTCAGAACCAGATAACAACAAAATATAAAAGTTTTCTCGAAGATCAAAAGGAGTATATGCTTTTTGCAAAAACAACAAAAAAGTAGTACATAATTCCAAATTCTTAAACTAAACGTAACACCTAAATTTTATTACTGTATATTTTCAGTCTATTCATTTTCGTTATACAATTTGAACAAAAACACGAGTTTTCCTCCTTTTTCTATTTTTGAAAACACTTGACATAGTCAGTGGGCATACTTGAAGACTGGCGTTAAATCAAATCATCTTTCGAACAATCTGTTCAAGCCAGTCTCAAATTACCTACACAGTAGGTTCCGGCTGGCACCTGTCAGAAAACAACTATTCCCCTGGCTAATACCACGAAGGGCATTGAATTATATCCGACCGGTGCCAGTGCAGGTTTCTTCACAGAAGTAAATCCTGCATTTGCTTTCGTCGATACAAATGAAGGAATTGATTTTCAATTATAGGGACGGACACACTTGCAGACCGGTTTCGGGCTATTTGGCCACTCGTCAGTGCAAGGCAGTGTCATCATCAACATTAAAGTCGATGATTTCCCATAATTGAAAATCAACCTCCTTCACGAGTATCAAGCCCCGGCCAAAGCTGATGCGAACAACGAAGTTATTACGCCATCTACCAATGGACGAGGTATTCCAAAAGCAAACCGAATTCGCCCATACCTCCTGCGAGGAAAATGTAAAAACACTTGACATAGTCAGTGGGCATACTTGAAGACTGGCGTTAAATCAAATCATCTTTCGAACAATCTGTTCAAAATTTTTTTTTTTCTCCTTTTTCTATGCCTAATCTGTTTCTAATATCCGAGTGTACAACTAAGGAAATGCGTGAAATTGTTGGGCAACGTCAATTTATAGGTTGAGAAGAAAAACAAGCCTCGGCAGGAATATTCTTGCACAACAAACGCGTTCGTGTTCGTGCCTCACTCGGCATTGTAAAGCGAGTGTATAGGACAGAAGGAAATCAAATTGCGACAAGAATTTTCTTGCGAGAAGCGCGACAAATGCGTTGTCACAAGTTTTTGAGCCGCAAATTGTATTAAAATTTTTAGACGTATACATTAAAATAATCAACAATAATTTCAAAGAATCAAAATGTTCAAATTTTATATTCAAGTTAAAAAAATCGAATAAATCGTGTTTTTTTTTCAAAAAAATCAATGATTTTTTATTTTTTTAATAAAAATCCACAGAATGGAATTTCTTTGTATTACCAGAATAAGAAATTTACAATTCAACTGAAGAATAAGTGATTTCTGCTGACACTGAATTCGAAAATCAATACCAATTTTGACTTATCACGTCATCACTACAGAATTTCATTAAGAAGTTTATTGTTGATTTCAAAAAATTTAATGCTTGCCTCTATGGAATCAGAATTTGAAAATCGAGTTGAATTAATTAATATAAATATTTCAGATTCATTGATTTCGCGTTATTTTTCATTTCAATTACCGATATATTTCAATTGAGGCACGAACGGAAAACAATCCAGAAGTCACAATTTAAAAAAAGGTAGCAACTCACAATTCACTTCTTTTGAATGAATTCAAGTCAATAGAAACGACTCTATACTGAACTATGTGTGATCAGTTCAAGGTGGCTCTCAAAATAACTTTTTTGACTCTCCTTGCGACATGTGAAATTTTTGTGGTTGAAAGCATTATTTGAATTGATTGAATCTTGTTGTAGAAGTATATTACCGATGTTAATGAATACATTCATAGTGGTAGCAACTTCAAGTAGGGACCATGAGTGACCTATTATATGTATGAATCAGTATATAGGGCATTCCAACAAATTTGACCCCTCCCTGCCCCCTGTAAGTCAGAAACGGATGTATGATCGAAAATTTCGAAGAACACGTCAATTTTCACTTCTAGGGGTACCGATTTTGATAAAAATCTCACACGAAACTTTACCTTCTTGCAGCTACCATCTATATTTTTTCAAATGTGTGAGGGGTCGAGATATACATCATTTGGCAGGTATATTCTTCCTCTATAACCTCTTGAGTGTATTTTCGAAATTAGTTGACTATTTTTGTATCAACGGAAACAAAATCAACGAGTAAATTTCTCGTTGGTTTTGTTCCCATTAATATTTTTGTTGTTGATTTCTCTAAAAAAAAATAACGACGGTGCATTATATGTATTTTAATCACATGTGCAACATTCATTTTCTCGAAAAAAAAAAGAAACGATTTCGAAAATACAGAGGTGATAGAGGGATACAATGTTTGCCAAATGATGTATCACTCGACCCCTCATACAATTGAGAAAAAAACATGGGGGTAGCTGCTGACTGCAAGGGCGTGAAGTTACGGGTATGAATTTCATATCAAAATTAGTCCCCCTAGATTCGACATTTTCGATGACACATTAGTGACTTACAGGGGAAAGTGGCAACTTTTCGTTGAAACGCCCTGTATATCATTTATATCATTGCTGTTTTTGTTCTTTTTCCCAAAAAGTAGTTTCTTTGTTTTGTTTTTGTGATTTAAACAGTGTAGTGTTTAGCGTAAAAACTAACTTCCTACTAAAACGTATTTTGTATATAACAAAATAGGTCTGTTGCTGGACCGAATCCAATTTCCACCACAGACAGAAGCTTCCATCAGGATGCCCAACAAGTTGGCCTGTGCTTGAAACCGTCACGGGAGATTAAAATTTTGGCCTATCTTGACCCTTGTCATTCTCGCGCCCGGTGTATTTCGACAACTGGACGGAGAAGTGATAAGGGCTTGTGGGAAATCCAACTACAACAAACGCCTGACGAAAGCACGAAGAAATCCACCGGGCTAGAAGAGAAGATCCAGGACCTGAAATCGTCGGTGGGAGGTAATAAAAGGACGAGAACAAATGGTTTGTTTTCGATTTTCATTACTTAATAATTGGAAAATAGATACAATCATTTTAAAATGTGCTTGTTTTAACCTACCTTCAGATTGGAAACAGGCCAATTGTTCACTCAGAAGGAGTCGAGGTAGGAAATAACTTTCCCGACTGACATTGGAACATCTCTATGTAGTAGTAAATTAAATCATGATTTTACAAAACTTTTTGTCAGGGTGATGACCATGTATATAAATGTCATTAGCATAGACATTATAACTAATGGACTGGCCCTAAAAGAGAGAGGACTACAGAGTGAGCAAGGATTAATATCCAGATACTGTTAGAATGTCATTATTTTGTGGTGGATGTATTCTTTCTTCTAGCTTCTTTGGGTTCTCAACCTACCACAGTCTGGAAAAATTAGGATTAATATTGAATATAGATTCAAGTGTACAAGAACTAATATTTATGAAAATACTTATCGTTGACGTTCCGGACCCAAAAACGCTTCCGTTTTCAAAACTATATTGATTCCTATTTTTTCCGGTTGGGTTGGGTTAACCAGATATTTCGAATTTTTCATTTTTCATTGACAGTTTCCGTAATTTACATCTGTAATAATAATAATAACTATTTTTCAGTTTGTAGTAGGTTAGAAACTCAAAAAAATACGAAGAGAAGATCATCGGGCCTGTTTCAAGAAAGTACAAGCTTTGTAGCTACAAGAGAAAGACAATGCAGGTACAGGTAAAAAACGAGTAAAAAACAATTATTCATCATCGTGTTTCTTTGTGTTTCTCTTGTAGCTACAAGACTTGTACGTTCATGAAACAGGCCCCTCTGATTTATTTGTTTATCATCCTTGTACGGAGAACAGAACCCATTTTGGTGTTTGAAGATCAAGTATCTTCAAATACCAAATACGGAAAAAAGAAACCAGCCAGAAAACACTCGTAAGTAGTGCTGTCAAAAATGAAAATAACAAAAAAATATTGTATATCTTTCATATCAGCATGCTCAGCTTATAAATAATATGAAAACCACGCATTGTCAGTCAGATTCTCTACCGCAATTAGCACTGGAATTATTGTCTTTTTTGTGGACAGAGACAGTTTTTCTAGTTAAGTAGTAGAGTTGGAGTAGTTATTTGTTTTACTAGGCAGCAAAGACAACTATTATGGACAGTGATAACGACTTAGAAATACTTACTCGTCCATAGATAGAAAAGTCCTCACTTTGCTGCATAGACAGGAAAATTAACACTGCTGAATGATATATGTCTGCACATGTGAGTTCTTTCGCAGATTTGATTGAACACGTGTTTAGTTTTTCATTGAAATTAATCGCCTAACGGGAATGAAAAAGGGTAGAGAGTTATTTCATAGGTAAATCCACGTACAGCCTTAACCACTGAATTTAGAAATCTAAAACTAGAGGGTGTGTTCTTTTTATGACGAAGCCATCCGATGATTGAGGGTTTTCCGAATTTCCACCCAGTGACGTTGAAAAATGGGGTCAAGGTTTGTATGGCATAACGTACTTCCATCTACTTCATATTTTGCATAAATATTCTTCAACAGAATTGATGAAAGACTTGTTTCGTATTTTAGAGAAATTCATTGTGAAACTGGGTAAAAAAAGGGATTCAAAACATTTTCGACTTATGTCAAAAATAAAATAATAATAAAATTAACGATGACTTGGTTAAAATAATAGAATGGGGTGACATGAAGTTGGTGGAATTTAATGCTAGGAAAACTCAGGCATGTCTCTTCTCAAGGAAAGCCGATCTATCAGAATCTAGTATTCAGATGTCAGGAGTAAATATTCCTAGAAAGTCAAGTACCTCGATGCTAGAAATTACGATCAGTGATAATCTCTCATGGGAAAACCATGTAAGATCGATTGCTAAAGATGCTTCTCAGAAACTTCTGATGATCTGCAAGGCTCAGATACGACCTGTCTTGGAATATAGTTCTCATGTATGGGTCTCGGCACCAAAACATTCATTGAGGTTTCTCGATTCAATTCAGAGAAAGGCAATCCGTCTTGTTGGTGATTCTTCGCTCACAGACTCGCTCACTTCATTGGAACATCGTAGAAAGGTCGGGGACTTGTCTCTCTTCTATAGATATTTTCACGGTTGGTGCTCTTCTGAATTATTATCAATAATAACGAGTACAAAATTCCCACCCTTTCGTTGTGAATTTGGAGACCTGTCGAACCTCTTTTGCTCAGGGATCTCAATAGAACAGCTGAGCTTTGGAACTCCTTGTCGAATGAGGTGTTTCTTGAGGTTTACAAACTTCAAAAATTCAAAGTGAATGTTAATTCGTATATCTCCTGTCCCTTGATTCACGCGGTGTTATTCGAACATAACAGGGCTTCCTTTTGGTGTGAATCTACATGTAAAAAAAAATAATAATCAAAATATGATGATTGTAAATAAAATAGAATACAAACCTCGGTAGGAAGTTCCATTCCTGTCTCGAGATCATAGCTAACCTCGACACTTCGCGTCTAACTGACTGATCTCACGACAGGAATGAATCACTTCCCACCTCGGTGTGTAATATACTATTACTCATGAGTTTACATACCTATGTAATTTCTTTCGCAGATTCGATTGAAGACGTGTTTCGTATTCCAATGAAATTAATCGCCTAACGGGTCTGAAAAGGGGTAGAGAGTTATTTTAGGGTTAATAAACGCACAGCCTCAACCACTGATCGTAGAAATATGAAACTTGGAGTGTGTGTTCTTTGTATGACGTAGGAATCCGATGAGCGACGGTTTTCCGAAAGTCCACCCAGAAATGATGAAAGACATGTTTCGTATTTTATTGAAATTCACGAGGTAAAAATAGGTGTTCATAACATTTTCGACTTAAAAAACGCTATTACGAGTGTGCCCATAAGGCAGAGCTGTAATGAACCCGATAAAACTTAGTCCTAAAATCTACATAATATAATTAACGCTTAACGGAATCGGCACGGCTCAGCTATAATCAAAATGGTCATATCACCACCTGAACTGTGATGGACTTGAATTCTGAATCGCATCAGATGTCCATTTTCAATTTTGTCGGCGTGTCCTTGCTTCCCCATTAACATTCGACTCATCGTAAGTATTCATTGAGACCGAATCAACTTTTTCTTTGGTTCGATTCACATTTTCATGGACTCCACAAAGATATCGAGAAAATTCCTGTGAAATAAAAAACAAACCAAGCGAAACTTCCAGAATAACAAAGCTGCTTCCGAGACCATTATTAACCGGGAAAGAATCCCAATCCCGTAACGTAATGGATTGCAGCTTGCACCTCCGTACATCCTGGAACGACCGATACGGTTTCTCAATTGTAGCTTAGCGGGATCGAATCCTTGGAATCCTTTTCACATCCTTCCGGATCCAGCGATGTGTAAACGGCTGATTTCTATGCGAAACATCTCGATGTGAATGGAAATGGTTTTGTTTAAGCTTGCGGGTGGATTTTATTCGTGATTCTTATATTAAAGATGCGTTTACTCGGCTATGAAGTCTGTTTTAGACGTCGCCGTCTTGAGAAAAATTGTGGAGGTATAACGAATTGCCGGTCTTAGCGCAATGAAAGGTTATCTCAAGTGAACAGTCGTTTGATCGAGTGTGGCATCGGGGTCTCTTTTCTAAACTGCCTTCTCATGAATTGCCTCCTCAGTTGTGTGCTTTGTTGAGGAGTTTCTTGTCTGATGGGTCTCTGTATGTGGTTGTTGATGGAGTATCATCTGATATTCTCCCAATAAATGCAGGTGTTACACAGAGTTCAGTTCTGGCACCCACTTTGTTTCTGATTCATATCAATGATTTGCTCGAGAAAACATCTTGTTCAATACATAGGTTTGCGGACGACAGTCCCCTTCATACCAGTTTATCTCCCAGAGTCCCCATACCAGCTCGAGAAACAAAAATTCAAAGAAACATTCACGTCAATAAAATTATAAGGGTATTGACAAAGGTAAATTTGTAGCTGCGCTTTTCTTTGACTTATCTAAGGCATTCGACTCCATAGATTTAGACATACTTGCTAACAAATTATATGCCATAGGTATTAGAGGGATATTTCTTGCATGAGTGATATCGGTTGTGAAGTTCAGAAAATCATATGTGAGATGGGATGATACGAACTCTTTTACTCAATGTAGACATTGGAGTTCCGCAGGGCTCAGTTTTGGGACCGCTGATTTTCCTGATTTATATCAATGATTTACCTCAACATTTAGGTACAAAGTCAATATCACTTTTTGCTGATGATACTGCAATCTCAGAAGAAGCTGATAGTCCTGCGGAGCTCCAGTCGAAACTGAACACAATAAGTCGTAAATTTACGAAATGGTGTTACACTAATAAACTTATCGTCAATGCCGATAAAACGGTGTTAGTTCAATTCTTCAATAGAAGAAATTTAGAGCAGCCTATACAGGTTGACATCAATAATGTTACTATCTATCCGTCAGAAACCACAAGATTTTTAGGACTTCATATAGATTCTGGTTTGAGTTGGCAAGTTCACATAAATCATGTTTGCAAAAGAATCAACAGCACTTTTCACGCATTGGTACAACGCAAAAAGGTTATGAATGAAGAGCATTTGCTGAACATTTACTATGCAATTGTTTATTCAGTATTATCCTACAATGTGCTTTTGTGGGTAGAGGGGATTACCATCAGTCGAGCTTTCGTTTCCCAAAAAAGGATCGTACGTATGCTGTATGGTCTTCGATACACAGATTCCTGTAGGCCCATTTTTAGGAAAATGAAAATCTTAACGTTAACATCTATATATATTTATAATTGTTTGCTTTTTTCATAAAAACGTGAGTCTGAATTTGAAACTAATTCGAAGTGTCACAATTACCCAACAAGAAATGGAAATCTAATTAAACTGCAGCAACATCGTACGAGATTGTTTCAAAGAGCACCCTTCTTTAGCAGGTTCCAAGTTATTCAATTGTCTGCCTTCAAATATGAAGAGTATCCCATTATTGTCAACTTTCAAACAAAAAGTTAAAGAATACCTTTTAGAAGGATGTTTTTATTCAATTAATGAATATTTTGAGTATACTTCCAAATAACTGTGTTCAATGTATTGTAATATTCATGTTATTTTTTTACTCTGTACTATACATCTACATGTTTTTTACCTGACGTTTCCTATATCATTGTTAAATGATGATTTTCAAGGAATAAAAACATTATTATTATTATTATTAATGTTAATTCGTATATCCTGTCCCTTGATTCACGCGGTGTTCTTTGAACATTGCAGGACTTTCCTGTCGTGTGAATCTACATGAAAAAAATGATGAGCATTTGTAGGGATTACTGCAATGATCTAAATATATAAAAGCTTATATCGTCAAGTCAGTTTATTCGGTACCGATTTCCCTTGTAAAATGATTGGAACTGCAGAATTTCCTACAGAATACATTTCCACATGTGCTTTGGTGGTACAAAAGTGCCTAACTCAATTTAAAATTCATATGGGCAATTCATTGAAACTTGATTATATTCAGAGAAAGGCAATCCGTCTTGTTGGTTGGCTAGTGATTCTTTGCTCACATACTCTCTCACGTCGTGGAGCATCGTAAGAGGGTCCAGAGACTCGTCTCTGTAGATATTTAGAATTGTCATTGGTCGTTTTACCCTTGGCAGTATCTACAATCTACAAGGATGACCCGGCGAGTCCAGAATTCCCACCTCTTTGTTATGAGCTTGGCAACCTGTCGAACCTATCTTGCCCAGGTATTTTTTTTCAATAGTACAGCTGAAGTTTGAAACTCCTTAGCGAAGGTTTTTTCCCGAGGATATCAAAAATTCAAAGTTAATATCAATTCGTATCTCTATTCTATTGTGTCCCTTGATTCACGCGGTTTTCTTTGAAGATTACAGGGCTTTCCTTTCGCGTGAATCTGTAAAAAATACGAACCGAATTTATCCACCTCATTCTCATTTTTCCCCCCAGCGATCTCATCCGCTATCACTCTGTATACTCTTAACCGAATCCTCTAAGAGCATCCCACCAACTCGCAACTGAACCAACCCGCTCAAACTCAAACCCACACCCTTTCCACCCTCAAACGATCCGTTTCAAATGCCAGCACAAAATATGAACCCATCAAACACAAATCCACATTGTTTTGCTGCCACCGATGCAGACTGATCATCGATCCGCTACGAGTTTCGATCAGTGGCGTTACAGTGGGGGGCGTTAGCCCCCCACAAGATATTTTCAATCATTCTGGAGAGATAGCTTCATGGGTATGAGATATATGGAAGATCAACTCCAACGAGGAATCAGGCGCTTATACAAGGGGGGGTAAAGGGGATTATTCCCCCCATGATCAGTCAGTCACATAACACATTACGAAATAAATTAAAAAATATAGGGAGATATCAAAAAATATAATGAATGAATGAAAAATCAATCACAAATTTCATCTTTACTTCCTGTAACCCTGTTAGATCGCAGAATCCAGTAATTAAATTCAAAATCATTATCAAAATTCCAGAAGATTATATAGTCTCTGGTATTTCGGGAGAAATTGATGAACCTAAATTTAAATTTATTATTTAATTTTTCTGTTGCATTATCTTGTGTTCAATAAGTATATACCTTTCATTCTACTCATATTGATATGTAGTATGATAAATACAGTTTATTTTCATCGAAATCTATTGTTTTCTCTACTTTCCAATTTTATTTATGAAAAAAATTGAGATCAAACAAATCTTACGTTTTTATTCCACAATTTCTTAATAATTTAAGTCATTGTGAAAGGTAAGTTTGTAAAAAGGCCAATATGCATTTGTGTTTCGATAAAATGGTGGAAACGCATAATTTTCTCAGTGATTAACCCCCCCTAAACTTGAGCTGTATACGCGCCTGTGGGGAATCCCTTTTATCCACAATCAAAAATGTGCCTGTTTCTTCTAACCTACTTGAAAATTGAAAAAAAGTCAGAATTTTGTCAAACATAGTATCTCTCAATAGATAAAGTCGAGAAGATTCAAAAAGTATGTAGTGAAATATTCGAAGAATGTTCAAAAGAAATGCGTTTTCGAATTATCAATATTCAAAATTGATTGGAAGATTCAAAGTTTATTGGAAGAAGAGGTTTTCAACATCGTCGAAACATTGTGAAATTATTGTTAGAAAGTCATCATTTTGTGGTGGATAAAACTTTCTGAACCACGACAATCTGAAAAAAAAATCAATATTCAAGTTTGGAAATAGTCTGAAAATATGTTAAAAAATGGGGAAATGATGAATATTCGATGAAGACTAAAAACTTATTTAAAGAAGAATAAAAACATCTTCCAAGTATTTTGAAATGAATATTCAACATATATGCCATGAATAAGCAAAATTTTTAAAGTGAAGTTTGGAAATAGTCTCAAAATATATCAAGAACAGGGTTCAGACAGACCGGGAAAATCGGGTATCTCAGGGAATTTTTGGTGGTGCCCAAATATCCTGGAAATCTCAGTGAAATTTCGAATCTTTCGAAAAAAATCGAGAAATCTCAGGGATGATTTCAATTCATAATAATACCTGGATATTTCTAACCCGGAACGATAAAAACACCAAAATTTTATTACAATCGGTGTAATTTTCTATGCCGACACTGTCTTCCGAACCCCTCCATCACCAGCTGCTCATCAACCAATAAACAATCAGTCTGCGATTTCAACTTTCGACGCGTGACGACAACGACTCTTCGACTAGGCATCAAAAATTGAAAGAAATAAATCATTTGAAAGCAAAAAAGATGATGCTCGAAAAAACTAAAATTCAAGAAGTTGAAGAGATTGAAGGCAAAATTAATGAATTATTAGGTGAATTATAATAGTATTAGTTTTCCTAGTTTTGTTACTGACTATAATACATTATAACCCATTTAAGATAGAAGCACCCTCATACGACATGCATTTTTTGACCCATTTGAATTATTATTATTTCATTAGGTAGACATTCATAATGTCTACCAGGACACCAAATTCTATAGATGAGCCTTGAGTTTCACGGCCAATTATCATAGGTTATTCACTTCGAGTACAGTGGTGTACTCTACTCAGAATTTCAACATGTTCTATTAACTGACATATTTTCAAATTTTATTCCGTTATAACTTTTTTAATAAACGAACAGATTTCAATACATTTTTGAACATTGATATTATAAGACTTCCTGAATCCAGCGTACGATGAATGTTCTAAAATTGAATTTCTGGGTTGGTTGAACGGTACAATTTTTAAACTTCATTTATACCTTTCCTACTGATGAACCCATTCCAACAGAATTTTGACATAATTAGAAAAACTCATGGATTCAATGGTGTTTTCAGATCTTTCTAAAGAAGTTGCTACTATTTTTCTCCAATTTTAATATTTAAAAATAATAATAGTTGGCCCTGAAAATGAGGAGTCATTCACTGAATTTGGTATCCTGGTAGACTTTTCGAATGCCTAACTGATGATTGAATATTAACTGAAGTCGGTAAAAAATACATGTCATATAGTGTTTGTTCTAGACATTAATGTTTTCTTTTATAGAAGCTAGTATTTGTTACCAACAGATAGTGTTCTTACTACTATATTTGTGCACTCAGTAGTTTTGATTATAATTCTTTTTTTTTGTTCAGTAAATGTATAATTTAATGTTGTTAATCTAAATTCCATGAAACTCGGCAGTTTTTCATTTAATGCAAAAGTGGGTGATTGTTTCTTCCTGGAAATAATATTTACAACAGGGAAATCTCAGGGATATCTCAGGGATTTTCAATTTCCAGAACTTGTCTGAACCCTGAAGAAATGGGGAAATGATGAATATTCAATGAAAACTCAAAACTGATTCAAAGAAGGATAAAAACATTTTCAAAGTATTTTGAAATGAATATCAAACATATATGCTATGAACAAGCGAAATTATTAAAGTGAAGTTTGAAAATATATTCAGATTTGAAGAATTGATAAATATTCAATGAAGATTTGAAACTGATTTGAAGGATCAAAACATTTCTGAATTATTATGATGAGTATTCAACATATGTGCAATGATTTTATTCGAAATTGATTAAGTGAAGTTTGGGAATAGTCTCAAAATTTATAAGGAAATGGGGAAATGATGAATATTCAATGAAGACTCAAAACTGATTCAAAGAAGGATAAAAACATTTTCCAAGTAATTTGAAATGAATATTCAACATATTATATGCTATGAACAAGCGAAATTATTAAAGTGAAGTTTGAAAATATATTCGGATTTGAAGAATTGATAAATATTCAATAAAGATTCGAAACTGATTTGAAGGATCAAAACATTTCTGAAATATTATGATGAATACTCAACATATATGCAATGATTTTATTCGAAATTGATCAGGTGAAGTTTGAGAATAGTCTCAAAATATATTGAGAAATGGGTAAATGATGAATATTCAATGAAGACTCAAAACTGATTCAAAGAAGGATAAAAATATTTTCCAAGTAAGTTGAAATGAATATTCAACATATATGCTATGGACAAGCGAAATTATGAAAGTGAAGTTTGAAAATATATTCAGAAATGAGGAATTGATAAATATCCAACGAAGATTCAAAACTGATTTGAAGAAGGATTAAAACATTTCTAAAATATTATGATGAATATTCAACATATATGCAATGATTTTATCCGAAATTGATTAGGTGAAGTTTGAAAATTGTCTCGAAATATATTAAGAAATGGGTAAATGATGAATATTCAATGAAGACTCAAAACTGCTTCAAAGAAGGATAAAAATATTTTCGAAGTATTTCGAAATGAATATTCAACAAATGCAATGAATGAGAGAAATAATTGAAGTGAAGTTTGAAAATGAATTCAGATTTGAAGAATTGATAAATATTCAACGAAGATTCAAAACTGATTCAAAGATGGATCAAAAGATTCAACATATATGCAATGAATGAGAGAAATCATCAAAGTGAAGTTTGAAAATGAATTCAGATTTGAAGATTATAAATACAAAAACAACTATTCAAGAAGACAAACATATTCAATATAGATTCAGATAGAATAGTATTTATTATAGTTTCAAAGTAGAATCAAAGTTGATACAAAACAGATTCAAAACGTATTCCAACGATATTCAGGAGTGAAGCTCAAAAATATATTCAGTGAAGATTCAATACTTTCATTAATAAATATTAGTGGATGGATATTTTGAAACATCCTTCAATAATGGTTTAAAGATTCTCTTGCTACTTGGAATCCATAAACCCTGTACGCTCTTACGAGAGAAGCGAATATACTTTTCGTAGGGGTAATATTACATTACTTAACCCAGAGAGCATAAATTGCTCCCCAGAATTCATTTCATGAGCGAAACAAGCGTTTGTGATGAAATTATGTGTCACAAGTGCATTTGCAGTTTCACAGCACTCTTCGTTCTGTATTACTACCTAGAAGCTACATCACGCAGCTATGGAGGAGATAAATGTAATAGGGAAGTTGACTATTTTTTTTTGTAATTATTCTGTTAATTCAAATCCCGAAGAACCTCTATAATATTCTGTATCTATTTGATTCAATTTTTATACGGTTGGTATACAAATGGGGCAAGAAAAAGTGATCTCTATGTAACCCAGTGCCTGTCGTGTCATATACGGCAAAGGAGTAGCTGTTTTAGATATAGTTTTTCTTCCTTTTTGTGAATGAATCAAACGTCTTCGAATGATATACACGTATCTAAAAACAGAGAGTGTGAGAGTGTAATTTTTTATTTCACCTTTCTCAGGAGTTATAATTTCAACTAATTAATAAGAAAAAGAAGAAAGCCAGAAAATTAGTGTGAAAAGCATTTGAATTGTTTTTGTAAGGTCATCTATCTACAATATAATATCGATATTTCCGTACACTGGACAAAGTTTTTTTTATATGCAGTCACACGAAGGGAAGCCCTGTAATATACGAAGAACACTGCGTGTATCAAGGGACAGAAGATACGGATTAACATTCACTTTGAATTTCTGAAATTTGTAAGCCGCAGGAAAAACCTCTCTAGGCAGAGGAGTTCCAGAACTCATTTTCTATATTGAAAAAAATATCCCTGAGCAAGAGAGGTTCGACAGATCTCCAAGTTCACAACAAAGGTGTGGGAATTATGTACTCGTCGAGTCATCCGTGTAGATATTGCCAAGGGTGGAACGCTTGATAACAATTCAGAAGAACACCAATAAAGTGAGAGAGACTGTCAGCGAAGAATCACCAACAAGACGGATTGCCTTTCTCTGAATAGAATCGAGAAGCCTCAATGAATGTTTTGGTTCCGAACTCCACACATGAGAACTATATTCCAAGTTAGGTCGTATCAATGTTCCCTTCTCTGAACATACGTGCAGATTACTCTTTGTCAGTTCGAGTGAAATGTTGAAAGAAAGACAGTAAAGCTCCAGAAGAGTTGAAGATAAAAGTTTATAGAGGAATAGAAAATGTACGCATCAAAGTGATCTTCAAGATATGAAGATCCCTTTCAGCCCGCTTTTCAATTTAGTGTGTTGAAGAAGTAATCAGAATAATCAGTACAAATGACGGAACTTGCAGGTAGTGAGTTCATTATCGAGAAATTAATTATAATAATTAACAATAACAAACAAAGTCCATATCGGACAAAAAAACTTCAGGTATATAAACAACTAACCCTAGCTTCAGGTTTAGTATCACTTTTCTTCTGAAGATGCTAACCTTGTTAGCGAAACGCGCGTCGATTGCAAAAAAATCAGTTTGGTGTAAGGGTAGCTGATATCTAGGAAACGTTTCAACTTTAACAACAAAGGTTTCAAACTCATCGTTTATTATAGCCTATATCATTCCTCAATAGTGCAGCTTTCTCGTAGTGAAAAAATTTTCATGATCGGATGAGTATTTCCTGCAAACAAACAAATTCAGAAACTTCATCTTTTCGCAACATTAGTATAGATTGCTACATCTGCAGAGATCGTATGCCATCATGGTTTCAATTTCGCACATACCTTGAAGAAAACCACCTATTCACACACGTTCCGTGCCCCAGAGCATCAAGCCGATATGAACCCATAAGAAAGTCAATTCCCAGGATATAAACACAAACGATCAATTACCGCACAGCCATAAATTGGTCCTAATGAAAACTCGTCGCGATTAATTCGTTTCCTCCGCACGACTCCATCCGGGTAGGCCGTGACAGCGACGTGTCACGGGTCGCGCCATCTGTCGGCAATATTGATGCGAGTCTAATGACGCCCATAACTAACTCTTGATTAACAGCGCGCGGGATATGCATCATCGGGTGTTTGGTCACGATGGAGCGTGTATGTGTACAGGGTGTTCGGGAAATGACGGTGAAGAAGTATTTACTGAACCCATCTGAATTAATTCAATGAGTAGAGCAGAGGTTTATTGGCTACATTTATGTACATTCCATATTTATAGCAGGTCATAACATCATTGTATGAGGAGTAACAGGACAATTTATAACTTGTAAATAACAGAATGCTGTGTATCTGCGCAAAGGAAATGACTACATCGAAGCTTACCGGAATGAAAACGAAACATCAAATCTCCCAAGACACGCTCAACCTCATTAGTCATTGTATGTCCAGTACATACTTACTTCTCCAGGGCAAATTTTACAAACAAGTAAAAGGCGCCCCTTAGGGTTCTCCTATTTCGCCATTTCTTGCAAACCTCTACATGGAAGATTTTGAGTCTAGAGCAATTGATACATCTGCATTGAAGCCGACGTGTTGGCTGCGTTATGTGGATGATGTCTTTGCTATCTGGCCTCATGGATCCGAAAGCCATCACACCTTCCTCAGTCACCTTAACAATATTCTCTCCGATATAAAATTCACCATGGAAATGGAGACGAACAACGGTATTCCTTTGTTAGATGTCCATATAACAGAATCCAACGATCATTTCACTCATACTGTCTACCGAAAACCCACGCACACCAATAGATATCTCAATGCCAACTCCCAGCCCAGGTGAGCCGTACTGTATTCTCTTATCAATAGATCCATCAAACTCACAGATGACCATAACAGACCCAGTGAGCTGAAAAAGCTCACATCGCCCTTCTTCAAAACGATTATTCCTTCCTCCAGATCCAGAGAACCATTCAGCGCCAACAAACCCGCTTCTCGCATCCCAAACCACCGGCTGAACGCCCGAAAGCTCTCCTTCCTTTCATCGGGGAGTCACTGATAAAGTGAGCCGTATTCTGACCGTACGTAATTCGGACATGACCTCGACTCTCTTTAAACAACACCACGAAACCGGACACAAACTTGACTTCAACAACACGACGACCATTGCCACAACAAAACCACTCCACTCCAGAATCATTCGCCAAGAAATAGAAATTGAAAAACGCCCTCAATGCAACAACCACGAGACGACTCACAAGGGCTTCCTAATCCCTGGAAACCATTACTATCCCATCGAACAAATCTATTAATTAATCCTTTTCTCATACAGCTATAAATACCATCCCTCTATCCACAAAACCACAATCTTCACTTTGTCAAGATGAGAGCTGGGGGTTAAGGAGACTCAGGCTGGATTCAGACAGATCCGAAATCTGATCGTACGCTCCGATAGCTTTCTGATTGTTCTAAATTAAATTTGAAAAACGAATGGTGTTTTCTGCTTGAAAATGTCGAAAACGAGTAAATAAGAGAGTGTGTGGTGTTTGATCAGAAGAAGGACGAGTTTTGTGTGTTCAAGCAACAGAAATTTGATGTGAAAAATTGTGAGTTTTACAACAAAATGGACCTCCATCTCCGAAAAGATACGAGACCGCCGCTAATTTCATTTGGGTTTTTTGTAGAGGAGACCGAATTACACACACAAGAAAAATCAAAAAAAGGTGCTCACAGCGATCGAAGTATTACCAATTTCTAGATTAACACTATTATCTCTACTAACAATGATTATTTTTCCTTCAATTTATTGTCGAAGAATTTTATAACTGATGGAAGACATGAAGTGTACTCTCATGGTAGGCATACCCCAGCCGAACAGGCAGTAGCGTCTCTATTTTTCCGCAGACCACCCCCTAAGAAAATATGATTAATTAAAGTAGGTTATGAGAATTAATTGAATATTAAGTCGAGATAGAGTGTCAAACGGGTCTTTAATTAATCTGGTGTCAGCGAAAGCATGGCAGGAGCCTCATAAGGCCTGCGGATCTGCTCCTGTAGGTGTCAGCGATGAACTTCCTTTAATAAGGAGCTGCGATCGAAATTTATGCGGGATCTAGGAAGCCGGTCTCGCACTCGGCAGGCATTCCGTTTAATTTCACAGGAAATTTGTGCACAGTGGGGCAGAATCCCAAAAAGCTGTCCAAAAATCAGAAAGTGGCGTAAATGATTTCAAATTCTTTCCTCGGGGGTTTCTGGGGTCGCTGATTACGAATCTGTTATCAGAATCACGATTTTCAAAATGGCGGACCCAAAATGGCAGACATAACTTAACTAATTAGTCAAATTATTCAGGAAAAAATACCCAATCGTATTTCTTAAGGGCTTTTGGGATCGCTGATTACGAATCTGTTATCAGAATCACGTATTTCAAAATGGCGGACCCAAAATGGCAGACATAACTGAACTAATTAGTCAAATTATTCAGTAAAAAATACCCAATCGTATTTCTTAAGGGTCTTTGGGATCGCTGATTATGAATTTGTTATTGAAATGTTAATTTTCAAAATAGCAGACGCGATATATGGTCGATTCCGTAAAAATTTCAAATTTTTTATATTTTGAAATAGAAAATATTTCATGATTTTTTTTTGTTTGAATGAGTAAAAAATCTCTTGAGCAATGTATTTATTTTTCAAAAGTTTTTTGAGTACAAAGTTTGCAACAAATTAAATAACTCTTATTTATTTTCAGTAACAAAAATCTTGAATGTCATCTTCAATGTTCGAATCATTCGATTCCGATTCTGATGTTGACACACTTGTATCTAAATCGGAATCGTTCCTTGTCTCTTGTCTGATGACTTCAGGTTGTTCAAACATCTCTCTAGCTTCTTTATATAGAGATTTCGCCGGTCTCTGGGGCAATTTCCTGATGCTTGAGAGAAATGGATCTGATGTTACAAGAAGCCTATTGGCCTCTATTTGCTGCTTTCCATCTAGATCGAAAATTTGCAAATAACAGTCCTAATGACTTCTCATCCTCGTCTACTTGTATCACATCTTCGGTTTTCTTGAAAATTGCATCCTTCAAAACGTCCATAACGTCTTTTTGTTCGTTTTTTAAACTGTCTTTCACCATAAAAAAATATCTTTTCTTGACAATTCCATACTTAAAGATTTGGAAGACTGTAAAATACCAATATAAACATGTACAAAATTAAATGAGATTATTCTAAAATTATTTTATGCTTATGATTGTATATTCATAAAGAAAACGAATATTTTTAATATGAATGATGCATGTTAGATTGCTAACTGGTGTCCACAAATAATATGGTTAATTTTCTGAAGATACACGTCCGTTAATGTCACGCCACGTATTTCTCCCGAAAAATTAGTCTAACTATTCGTTGAGCACTCCTGAGCAGCCAGTTTTTTACTATATTATACTTTATACTATACACTATTAGTTCCTTGTCGAAACGAGGCAGAGACTCGCGAAGACATTTTTAAAACTCTATTAGAAAATCGATTTTAGAAAAAAAAAGTTCAATTTTTTATGTTTACTTGTTGCAGAATTTAAATATTTCTAACATACAATACGCAATAACTGTGCATAACTATATATTCTGCATACCTTCAGAAAGTGATTCCATTTTGCAGAATCCAAATTGCGATAGTTTCGTCCGTTTTACAGCAATTTGAAACCGGCAAGAATTTTTTGACGCGTATACTTGTTCAGTGCGTACCAAACGACGGCTGAATGTCGACTGATGCCGAGGCGACCCTAGAGAAGTTATATACCTGATAGGTCCGGTATTTCATGCTAAGACTACCTGTTAATCCGACCTTAACGTATATAGACGAATACACACAATTCAAAAATTTGATTTTTGGCCAGCTTTTTGGGATTCTGCCCCACTGTGTGGCGCTAAGGTATTTTATGTCTAGCCGTTTATCTGCTGCTGAACTAGGAGGAGATATCCTGGAACAAGATGCATATATTCCTGGTGAAATGACTTCTATACCAGTCCAATGTTGATGATTTCGTCAAAAACGCTAGACCTACGGCTCACTTGATAATGTGAGATTTGTTGGTGGTGCATACACGTGACTGATGAATCAGGGAAAGTCGATTTCGTGTAAATAAATTTATTTAAAAATCGCAGAGCGCTTTAGGCTATTAAGCCATCTTCAGTGCTATACCTGCAAGTAAGTAATGGTCGAAAATTGGATTGAAGGTAAGAATTGAATTACTTACTCGTCTAGGTATTTACAGGAAGATCTTCACAATCACAAATAATCGTGAGACATTACATTGAATAAACATCAAAGTTAAAATCAGTGCCCTTTTGGGTTGACAATTGAAATTTTTCTATTAGAACATTTTCAAATGATTGAAATTTGGATTCCCAACGTGCTGCATGCTGAGCAGGAGGGATGACAGGAAATGAAATTTGACATTGACTTGAGGTCCTAAATGATTCTGAAACATAAACTTTGCGACAAATGACGTATTAGTGACTACAGTACATCAAAATTTTCCAAGGTGAGCACAGAATTATTCAATTGAGATTATTTGAAATGGGTAGGGTACGTTCTCTGTCCATCTCCCAACAGAAACTCCACTATAAGAATGCTGAAAGTGTACCAGCCGTTTGAGTCTAATGGGAACCCAACTCATGGTCCCTGACAGAGATCTGACAGAAGAGTGACTAATTTGGAATAGTCCGAGGTACGTTCTGAAGTTAACTATTGTGGTTATGAATTATACTTGAAGTGGAACTGAAAATTTCAAGAGTGCGTTCCGAAAACCAACTTTCAAGGAAAAACAATTCCACCAACAGGGGGGGAGTGGAAGTGAAATTAGGGTCTAATGAGAACCCAACTTTCCAATCCAAAAACCGGAGCCAGGTAGAAAGTAAGTTCCTCGAGAAGGCCTGTGAGGTGCACTCAGAAACATTAGAGAACTATTGTTCGTGTCCTCAGTACATCTTCAGGACAACGTCAGACTCAACCAGCGGCAAACCGTAGGTGAACACGAAGTTTGGGTCTAATGGGGACCACATTCGTTGTTCACAAGGGGTAGTCAGCTGGAGAGAAAGATGAGCCCAAGAAGGAAAACCAAGGATAGCACAGAAATCGTCTAGTTGCATCATAATTGAAATTGTAGAGATATCGAATGTTAATTCATGAGTAAAGCTTGGACAGGGACAAGGTTTGCGCCGAGCTACAACAAATTATCATCACAGAGAATTCAACTTATTAATTTAGTCGTCTATGTAGAGGAATATATGATCTGTTCAGTTGTACTTGTGTATTTAAACAAAGGGGATTGTCATGTAATTCTTTGTCTATTTGTAAATCTTCTAGGAAATCCAACCTGTTAAAATTTTTTGAGTTTACTTCTTTTAGAATTTGTGAGTTAAAGTAAATTCAAAAAATTTTAACAGGTTGGATTTCCTAGAAGATTTACAAATAGACAAAGAATTACATGACAATCCCCTTTGTTTAAATACACAAGTACAACTGAACAGATCATATATTCCTCTACATAGACGACTAAATTAATAAGTTGAATTCTCTGTGATGATAATTTGTTGTAGCTCGGCTCAAACTTTGAGTCCCTGTCCAAGCTTCACTTTTGAATTAACACTCGATATCTCTACAATTTCAATTATGATGCAACTAGACGATTTCTGTGCTATCCTTGGTTTTCCTTCTTGGGCTCATCTTTCTCTCCAGCTGACTACCCCTTGTGAACAACGAATGTGGTCCCCATTAGACCCAAACTTCGTGTTCACCTACGGTTTGCCGCTGGTTGAGTCTGACGTTGTCCTGAAGATGTACTGAGGACACGAACAATAGTTCTCTAATGTTTCTGAGTGCACCCTCAGGCCTTCTCGGAACTTATTTCTGCTGGCTCCAGTTGATTGGAAAGTTGGGTTCTGTCATTGAGTTTGTAGATTTGGCTTCCTGTTCGTGGAGTGTTTCCTTTGAAAGTTGGTTTTGGGAACGCACTCTGAAATTTTCGTTGGCTTCAAGTATAATTCGTAGCCAGCAATAGTTGAACTTCGGAACATTCTCAGATTCAAATTAGTCACTCCTTCTCAGAATCTCTGTCAGGGACCATGAGTTGGGTTCATTGAACTCAAACAGTAGTTGCTTTCAGCATTCTTATGATGGAGTTTTGTGTTGGGAGATGAACAGAACATTCCTACCCATTCAAATAATCTCGATTGAAATAATTCTGTGTGGCCTTGGAAAATTTTGATGTACTGTAGTCACTAAATTGCATTGGAAACATTATGTTTCAGAATCATTTCAGGACCTCAAGTCAATGTGATTGTGATCCCTCCTGCTCACAGTGGACACGTGGAATCCAAATTTGATGCATTTGAAATGTTCTGATGAAAAATTTGCATTCTAGACCCAAAAGGGCACTGATTTAACTTTGATGTTTCTGAATGTAATGTCTCACGTTGTTTGTGATTGTGAAGTCTTGTCTGATACCTAGACAGTAAGTCATTCAATTCTTTCTTTCGATCCAATTTCAGAACCATTCTTTCTTTGCAGGTATGACACTGAAGATGGCTTGATCACCTAAAGCACTCTCCCATTTTGAAAATAAAGTTTACACGAAATGGACTTTTCCCTGATTCATCGGTCCGTGTATGCACACCAACAAATCTAGCATTGTGACGTAGTTCTAGCTTTTTAACGGAATCATCAACCTGAATCATATGGAGTCTTCACGGGAATATATGCATCTCTAGGAATATCTCCTCCTCCTCACATAAACACTGAGTGAAATAGTTTATAGTACCAAAAGGTTTCCAAATTGGATTTTTTTGAATTGTATGTATCGTTCTGTATACGTTAATTCGGATTAAACAGTAGTCTTGACATGAAATACCGGAACCTATGCATTATCTTCTGGGTCACCTCACATAAGTCAACATAGGCCATTCAGTGACGGCGCTGAACATATCACATCAAAAGATTCTGCAGGTTTGATTCCTGGAAAACGCGAAACACTCGCAGTTTGATTCTGCAAAATGGAATTCAGTTTTCTGAAGGTATGCAGAATATATAGTTATACACAGTATACGTATCCTATCTAGAAATAGTTGAATTTCTGCAACAGAGTGAAACATAAAAAATTGACCTTTTTTTTCTCAAAATCATTCTAATCAGTTTGAATTCTTTCGCATTCTTCTGCCTCATTTGAACGGAACTAATCATCTATAGTATGAAGTATCATCCATGAAACTGGATTTGGAGTACTCAAACGAATCAGTTAGACTGATTTTTTCGGATACATAGTAGTATATCTGGAATTTGACCGTTGTTTTGTGGAATTTCTAGTAGCAACATACGTCTTTTTGTGGATACTCGAATCATAGCATTGAATGATTGAATGATCTCATTAATTTTGTAGTGTTTATCTCATTATTGCATATTTCAATCTTTGAGTATTGGAATTATAAAGAAAAGACAA